>CM077467.1:5732474-5980582 GCA_039654755.1 Calcarius lapponicus | reverse complement strand
AAAATGCAAATGGCTTTTTACAGTCATTATCCCAAATAAGCTGTGTTTTAATTCAGTTTTAATTAAAGGGGGGGGAAAACATGCCCAGCTAACAATTTTCCAAGTGGATGATGGGTCAGAGCAAACAGAGAATTCCTTTGACCCAACTGGCCCAACTTTTTGAAAATTTAATTAAAAACACCCCAAGTTTTGCCCCAGTAAATTGCCCAGAGCCCACAGGCCTTTGAAGAGGTGTAATTAGGGCTGTTGGGCCCCTGTAAGGATGCTCCAGGTGGATAAACTCCTGAAAAAAGGCTCCTGTGTGGTGGTGGGATGGGATGGGATGGGAGGGTCTGTGCAGGAGCCCCCTCCCAGCAGAGCCCCATCCCTGGGTCACCCCCCCAGGTCACCCCAGGGTCAGGCAGACACCCTCCTGGTGCTCCTGGGCCACCTCTTGTGAGCTGTGGCTTCCTCTGCTGCAGAAAGGTGGAGGAAACAGAACCTAAATATGGGATTTTCCATCTGAAATAATTCTGCCTGTGGGATCTGGCATGCAGGGATGCCATTTTTAGGGATGATCCCCGCTTTCCTGTCACAGCAGGATCTCCAGGACAAAGCCACCACAACAAAGGGACAAAAGTCTGTCCCAGCTGATCACTCAGGTCAGTGTTGGGGACTCACAGTGCTCCATTCCCAAGGCTGGGAACTAAACCTGGTCATTCCAGGTTTGGAGATGAGGCCAGGTTTCCCAAAGTGCTCAGCAGCCTCTCTTTTGTCCAGTTTCCTTTAAAAATAAAACTAAAATGAAGCAGTCCTTGCAGCAATGGGTGGTTTCTGGGACTTGTTTCCACCCAAATTTCTGCTGCAGCTTCAAAGTGAGCAGGATGCTCTTGGAGTCAGGGAGAGGAACTGAACTGAGGATCTCCCAAGCTCAGGCAGGTGCCTGCTGCCATTGGGTGGGAAGCCAGACACAGAAAATACATGGAAGAAATTGGAACAAGGAAGGCAGGAAAACGCAAGTGGCTGCACAATAACATTAAAATTAAAAGAAAAAAACACACACACTAAAAAAAAAAAAAGTAGAGTGTGTTAGAGATGGAGCTGTTCCAGGAATGAAAGCGCTGTGACGGGCAGGTGTTGATGCCACCAGGCATAACAGCAAAGAAAGGAAAATCAGGATAGTGTGGGGGTTTTTATAGCATTCATTCCAAAAACACTTGCTGAACATGGTGCAATCTCTTTGATATGAAGGTTAATTGAAAGAAATGGTACAGACCCCTTGGAACTCAGTCTGAAATAGCTCCAAAGAAGGAAAATTTGGGGCAAATGAAGAAGACAAAGAAGTGGAAAAGCAGAAGATTTAAGCCAGGCTTTGGAGAACACAGGAGCAGCACACCTGGCTCACACCTGGCTGTCCTCACACCCTTCTCATGCACCGGGGCACTCTGTGGGGTAACCTGGGTGTTACCCTGGGAATACCACATGGAATTATTGCAAGATTTTCCCTGCCTGGGTGATTCAAGGCAGAAAGCAAAAGAAAAAGGACATAAAGTTACAGCCAGACTCAAAAATTCCTGCTCAGGCCTTCACTGGAGCCATGCACAGGTCACAAGCTGCCGTTCGAGAGCAGTTTTCAAGGCTGTAGATCCTGTTTAATATTCTCCTCCCAGGCCTCTTTGTTCCTCCAGGCTTGGGCCAGAATGAGAAATGCAAACCCTGAGCTGGGGAAAGCCAGGAACAATTCCTGGGGTCCTGCAAATCCGGTGGGGAAAAAAAAAAAAAATCTCCGTGGGGTGGGGACGCCACGAGAGAGCTCCTGTGCCATGGCTTCAGAGCAGAACTCCTGTGTGTGCCATGGATTCAGAGCAGAACTGTGTGCCATGGATTCAGAGCAGAGCTGTGTGCCATGGCTTCAGAGCCAGAGCTGTGTGCCATGGCTTCAGAGCAGAGCTGTGTGCCATGGATTCAGAGCAGAGCTGTGTGCCATGGATTCAGAGCAGAGCTGTGTGCCATGGATTCAGAGCAGAACTCCCTGTGTGTGCCATGGCTTCAGAGCAGAACTGTGTGCCATGGATTCAGAAACGAGCTCGGGATCAAAAGGGGTCAGGACAGAGCTCGGAACTGCTGGAAGCTGCTCTGAAAATCCTTGCCTGGTCTCCAGTCAGCACTTTTCCAGTTCGGCTGTCAGCATTCCCAAAACCTCAGCCACGAGATCTCTGCTCGCAGGACACGGACGAGCTCCGGCTCCCGGCTCCCACCCTTGGGAGCTCTCGGTGTTCTCCTGGCAGAGCACAGCCCGAGAGGCAGCCACAGCCCCCCGAGAGGCAGCCACAGCCCCCCGAGCCCCCCGAACACGCCCCGGCCGCGGCTCCCATCTCCCGGCGAGCGGCTCTTGGAGAGCATCTCCCCCTTGGCTCCGCGGCCAATATTTGAGCTGCGCTGTAATTGGCCATGGAAGCCTCACGGCGTTGATGTTCGCCTTGATTAGCCGAACGTGCAAAGCACTTACAATGCAAATTTCCCTTTAAAATTCCGTTTCCTGCGAACCCTCAATGAATCAGCTGCGGAGATCTCCCCACTGAGAGCTCTCCTGCCAGTAAAAAAGTTGATAGTGCTAATGTTTGTGGAGTGGGAGCGCACAAGGGGGAAGAAGCACTAAAGCAAACTCATCCAAAAGCGTCAAATATTTGCAGAAAAATGCGCCCATTCTCTGCGCTCCCCGCTGTCCCGATTGTCGCCCCCCGCCCAGCTGATCGCAGCCGCCCCCCCAGCTCTTCCTTTCAGCCCCAAGATGCAGCTGTGTTTTCTTTGTTCGCGCTCCCTTTGCAAACGCTGCTCTTGCCTTATTGAAGTCTTTGAAAAAAATATCTGTATAGAAACAATTCTGCCGACGCATCAGATTTCTCCGGGCTCCCTCTCCCCCGCTCCTGCCTCCCCCATTTGCATGAGAATGGCCGGGATGCTTCTGCAGCCATCACCTGGCACCGGGCTCCTGCTGCCCTCCCCGTGAGGTCATTTCCTCTGCTCGCCGTGATGTCACCGGCCTCAGGGACACCTTGCTGGTGGCAGGATGGCAGCCAGAGTGGGCAGCGAGCCTCTGGCAGCTCCCCAGCACATGGCTGGCACAGAGGTCCCGGCTCTTTCCTTCCTAGAACTGCTCCATCCCAGCCACCTCCACACCCTCCCTGCGTGTCCCCAGCCCCAGATTTCCTGCCCCCCCACCATAGGGATGACTGTGAGGGCTGTCACCTGGTGCAGAGCATCGTGACCTTCTGGAAATACTGGTTTAGAAAGAGATTTTTCTCCAGGCAGGGGCATCCCAGGGAGAGTGGGACAAAAGGGGCAGAGGGAGGTCAGGGCCCTGCACGAGAAGAGAAGGGAGAAGGACGGGGAGGGACTTCCCCGAGAGGGGAGTAATTAATCACCACAAACTCTGCTCTGCCAAAGCAGAGTCCAGCAGTCCCTCTGCTGCTGCTAGACCTGGAGGGGGTCCAGGTCTCATATCAACAATTGGTCTCAGACTCTGGGCTGGGAGGATCTGCTGGGGGCTCCGTCCTGCACAGCACAGGAGGTGGAAATGGCTTCAAAGCTCTGTGGTGGCTTTTACAAAGGAGGGACCTGGCTCTCCCTGTGTGCACCAGCTTCTCTGCCTCACTCCAAGGCTTCTCAGTGTCTCTGAGGTCTGGCTGAGGTGTGCCACCATTCCCAGATATTCCCATATCTTCCACCAGCTGCAGCAATGTGTCCTTCAGTGTCCCACTGAACCCTCCTGGGAGTCCAAGGTGTCTGATGGACAATGGGTCAGCAATTCCACCAAACCTAGCATTGCTGCAGGGCACCATCCACATGCTCAGGGTTGGCTGAAAGTTCTTCCTGGAAAAATCCCTGCCCCCCTGCTTTTCTAGGGATCCAAACCATTGTGGGATGAAAGTACAAAAACCCATCTCACGAGATTGCCTGGTGCAGGGACTGAGCTGTAGGTGTTGAGATAAAAAGCTGCTCCACATGTCCACATCTTGTCAATTTTTATTAGTTTATTGGGCCCTTCTGTGCTGCAGAGCTCTCCTGCCTCTGCCCCCCTGCTCCTCCTTCCCTCATGGCACCACTGGATCCAGCCATGACCCTGGTGTCCCACCCTGCGTCCTGGACAGCCTGTCGGACATCACATCACACCCTGAGCTGGCTGCTCAGCTGGAGAAAAGCCCCATGGCTGGAGCCAGTGCAGCCCTGCCTGTCCTTGCCCCTCCCTCCCTGGAGCAGAGGCCAGAGCAGCTGGGTGGGCACAGCCCAGGCTGGGACCCCCCTGCCAGCAAAGAGCCATCTCTTAGTGTCCCATGGTGGGCAGGGTGTCCCATGGTGGGCAGGGAGCCCAGGTACCACCCCAGCTCGAGCTGATTTAGAGCCTGTCATGGTTTAAATCTCCCATTGCTGTCATGGCCTCAGCTTTCCCTTCCTTTGTTTTCCAGATGGTATTTTTTCTATCTTATCTTCTTTCATCAAACTCTTGTTTCCTCCTTCTGGAATCACCACATTCCTGATCTATATGCAGATTAAACCCCGGGAACAGATGCTATTGTCAACTTTTATTAGGTTATTGCATTAGGAAAGGACGATATCTTTACAGTCATGATATAAAAGAAAACTCATCGTAAGTCTCATCTCCTGGAAGTGACAGCAGGAAAACAAAGGCTCTTCTGCACCAGAGCCACGCTCACAAATCAGGAGCTGTGTATGGATCCCCAAGACTTTGGGAGGAGCAGAGGGATCCCAGGCACGAGGGGCTGCACCAGGATTCCAGAGCTCAGTGCTGAGCTTCCTGGGAACCTCTGGAGAGGTGAACAATGGAGCCACTTGAGCAGTTGGTGTCACCCTCTGGATTTGTGCTCTGCCTAAAGAGCCCTCCTCGAGAGCTGAGCCCCCTCCTGCCATCAGGGCACGACTCTGCCCATGCTTTGCCTCCTCGCTGGCTCTGTGTTTCTTGTTTACACACAGACCTCCAGCTGCAGCTCTCATGCTGCAGAACTCATTCAGTGCTCTGCTCAGTGAGAGATAAGAGAGGCAGGAGAGCTGCCAGCTCCACGAGGAGGGAAGGGAGGGAAGGTACCCACAGCCTTTCTTCCCTCATGCTGGTTGGGAACTTGGAACTTGGCTCCCTGGGCCAAGGGAAAACACCTCCAACCAATGGAGCATTTGGGATTTGCTGGGCACTTGGACTAGAGGCGTGTGATGAGTCCCTTGAGATGACAGTAGAGTTCTCTTCTCTTCTCTTCTCTTCTCTTCTCTTCTCTTCTCTTCTCTTCTCTTCTCTTCTCTTCCTCTTCTCTTCTCTTCTCTTCTCTTCTCTTCTCTCTCTTCTCTTCTCTTCTCTTCTCTTCTCTTCTCTTCTCTTCTCTTCTCTTCTCTTCTCTTCTCTTCTCCTCCTTCCTGCCATTCTCCCATCACCCTCCAGCTCTCCCCACATGTCTGCTCCCTCCTTGTCCCCCTTTTCCCAGGCCTGACAAGCTGTGGCTGCTGGAAAGGAGCAGGGGCTCTGGAAAAACACACATGGGCAGTGCAGGAGAGGGAAGCAGGAGTGGGGAAGGCATCAGATCACTCGCAGAGATGTCTCCTGCTGGAATCCATGTATTTCCCCAGTCCCTGCTGGGATGTGCCAGGCTCTGGGAGCACCCACTCCATCACGGGTGGGTGATGGAGCCTCACTCCATCTGGGGCTCTGCAGCCCTGGGATCTCTGTCTTGTCCCTCTTGCCCTGAGTCCCAGTGATGGACACTGAACAAATCCCCATCACACCCCTCCAGCTCCCCCCCAGACAGTTCAAAAAGTGCCAACAGAGCAGTTTCCTGCTGCTTGCAGGGAGCAAACCCGAGTGAGAGCAGAGCAGGGGGAATGCAGGAGAAGCTGGGCTGGGCTGAGTTTGGGGAGCAGCCGGGCTTCCATTGGTGCTGCTCTTTCTCCTGGCAGCCATCCCAGAGCCTCTGCTGTGCCAGGGCTGCTGGGGAGGGGGAGCTGGGGGCACGGGGGAGCTGGGGGGGCTCCAGGGAACTGCTGCTCCCTCTCCCTGCTGGGATGGAACTGGGTTAATGGGACAGGTATTTTTAGGGCTGACTGGCCAAGCCGGTGCTGCTGCTGCTGGTGCTTAACCTGGAGGCTGCATCAACCAGGGCAAGCAGAGCTTGCCCAGAAGTGAGATTTTCTTCTAAGCACTCATCTTTATACTCACTTTTCCCAGCCCTGCGCTGAGAGTGGGGTACCCACCCATCTCCTTCATTTGTCCTCACATTTCACTGTGTCACAGCAGCTCAGTGCAGAGACAAATCACAGTCCCAGATGGACTCTGTGTCCCTTTCCCTCCCGTCCCCTGAGCCAACCTCAGCTTTGGGGGGATTATCTGAGCCCTGCATTGTTCCAGGCACTGCAGTCCCATCCCTGGTGCCCAGCAGCTCCTGCAGGTGAGGCTGCAGCTCCCTGGCATGCATGGAAACACTTAACTCCATTAGGCAGCACTTCCACGCTCGCTGGGCTGCAGCTGAAGCAGAGCAGCTCCGGCGGGGAAGCACCGAAGGCAGCTCCTTGTCAGGGTGATTTGAAGTGACACTTCCCTTCCTTCCCGGCAGCTCTGAGAGACCTCCTGCTCCGCACAGCTCTGCTTTGGTGCCCGGGTTTTATCTCCTGAAATTCCCTCGTGCAGCAGCAGGGCTGGTGGGTGTGATTCAGCTGCCGGCAGCTCGAGTGGCCTCACAGTGACAGGCAAAAACAGAAATAATGAGAAGAGGACGCAGCGATGGCTGTCAGGGGTGGCATGTGGCTGTCTCTGCAAGGGGCTGATGTCACCTATCCCCCTTCCCAAGGAGGCATCTCCTGGGCAGGACAGCGGGAGCACAGCTTGTCCCATGGAGACAGGGGTCACAGGGTCTCTGTTGCTGTCCCCCACCCCGTGCCCAGCCCTCAGAGCAGGGGGAGCTGCTCCATCCCCAGCTCTGCCCAGGGTCTCCTCAGGGACCACGTCCTGCACCTGCAATTCCTTGGCTCGTGCAGCCTGCACTCCAGGCATGTTTACATGAATTCCAATTGGAATCTGCATTCCAGCACGGACTGAAGCTTTGCCTTGCACCCAAAGCCTTTGGTTTCCTTTTCCTTTCTCTTTCCCCCCCCTTGCTGAGCTCCATCCCGGTGTCCTGGCTGGGGCTGGCTCGAGGTGCAGCAGGAGGGAGGTGACAGGAACCTGTGGCAGGCTGGGGACAGCCACTGGCTCCTGGGCCCATCTGGGATGGGAGCTGGATCCCAGTTATTGATTGCAGGGATGCTGGGGATTTGGGACAGGCTGCATTGAGTAATGGGCTGTAACTTCGTCCAGCTTTTGCAAATACATTGATGAATATCCAGCAAAGGGAAAAGGAGCACAAGCTCTGTGGAGATTCCAGGGAGGAGGCAGAGCAGGGCTGTGTCTCCATGTGCTCCTGGGCTGTGTTCTCCTGGGGCAGCTCCTCGCAGCAGCCACCAGCTCAGCAAATCCCAGCTGGATCCTCTGTGGGGGCTTTGGGCAGGGCTCAGGGCTGGGAGCTTTTTGCACCTCTCCTCAGCCAGCTGGCACATAACTGCTTCCCACAACTGCTTCCCAGCCTCCCTGGCTTCCCTGGAGCAAGGCTTGAGGCTTGATCCTGGTGCTCCAATGGACGCTTCTTTCCCTTCCTAAAAGCAGGTCTCGAAGACAAAGCCCAGGCTGGCCCCAGGCAGCCCCATCACACCCATCTTCCTCTTCCTTTGCATTTTCCCTGAGCTTTTCCCCCTCTTCTGCATCCTCTGGGATCTCTGAATCCAGAAAACAGGAAGATCAGGAGCACTGAGGCAGCGCTGGGCTGGTTTGGGGTGTTGGGTTTTGCAGCACAGCAAGGCTGGAGGTGCTCAGGCACAGGGGGACAAGAACATCACTGAGGGACCCCACTCGCTCCCTCTGGAGCTGGGGGGGCTCCCGGCTGCGTGCTGAGGGAGGGAGGGTTTCAAAGGAACTCATCCCAAGGCCACATCTGCTGCATGTGTTTTAAAACAACTCATTAAAGTTCCTGAAAGGCCTAAAAAATGAGTAATTCTCTAAATGAGGGAGGCTATAATAGCCTCTAACAAGCTGTAATCGGAGGCTGGTGAGCACCTCCGGAGCTCATGGGCTGGGGGGGCCCCCCCGGCCCCGAAACCACGGGGATGGAACACGGGACCACGGGGGTGCACGTGGGCACGGGCAGGGAGGGTGCCTGGCAGGAAAACGTGGGGGAGAGGGGAAATAACAGCCAGGAACAAACAGATTTCAAGGGAAACAGCAAAGACACAGGAGATTTATGGGAGGAACTGGGCTCTGGTTGCAGTGGGGGAGCTACACCACCCTCTTCTGGGCAGGGGGGCTTCTCCTTTCCTTCCAGCAGAAAATGCCAAGGCACCGGAGTCCAGCAGGGAGGAGGAGGCAAAATAGCGTGGGGAAATCTTGGGGAGCTTGTGCCCAGTCCCCACAGCTCTAGGGGAGTCGGGATGGTGGGAGCTCCTCATCCCCCACTGTCTCTCCACTGGAGATTCCCTGGCCAGGATGGAGGCCAGCCCGTGGTGGCAAGGGGGAGGCGCTGCTCTGTGGGGTGCTGCAGTTGTCATCCAGCTGGATCTGGTGCTTTGAAAATTGTCAGAATTGCTTTTCCTCCTCCGCCAGCTCCATGGCAGCGCGGGCAGCCCCTTCCCCAAGCACCTCCTGCTGCCGGCATCGGCGTCGCTGGGGAGGGATGGAGGCAGCAGCCTGCACCAGGCCTGGGCTGTCTTCCCACTGCCAGCCAGCAGATGACATTTCCCTGGGCTCCCAAAGAACTGGAGCACGTTGGAAATTCAGGATTCAAGATGTTCAGCTCTTGTGAACAGCTCACGCTTCTATACTGGGAGATGATGCGCCAGGCTCCTGGCACAGCTCCGCGCTCTGACTTCATGGAGGGACATCACTCATGAGGGAGCTGTGCCTCGGCCCAAGCCATGGCCCACCCGCTCCTCTGGGGCTGCTGTGTCCTTGGGGTGAGGATTTTCCCAGTAGGAAGAGGATTTGGGGTGGGAATTGGGGTCTGGGGCAGCCTCTGCCCAGAGCTGATGTCCCCCCCGAGAAGGAGGAGCCAGCGGGATGCACAGGAGATGCAAAGGACAATCAGAGCTGTGTTCCTGGCAAGTCTGGAGACATTTCACATGTTCTTCTTTGTCTCTTAAAGCTCCAGGGCCTGGAAAAGCAGGTCCAAAATGAAGGTTTTGTTGAAAAACAACCTTGTGGCCACTGGGTAAGAAAACACCGAAGCCACAAGCGAGGTGTCCCCAGGGCACCCTGAAGGGTGGGGGCAGAGCCCCACCAGCCTTGCTCCATCTCCTGAGAAGCACACTGGGATTTATCCCAAAATGTTTTTGTGTGGGTCTTGACTTCCAGTGTCTCAGGTTGTCATTGGGGTGTTTTTAAACCAAATCATTTAACAAAATCTGGGGCTCCCTGCTCCCCTGGGAGAGTTAGTGCAGGCTGGGCCCCTCTGGATTTCCTCTGCCTGAGGTCACCTCTGCCTGAGATGGGATCCCTGGCTGATCAGGTGTGTCCCAGCAGACCTCAGGGCTGCTGAGGTTGTGAGCTCCTCCAGGAGCTCCTGCAGTGCTCTCGCCTCCCTTTGGAGCAGGCGCCATGCTTTCTGTGATCCTTGGGAGCTGGCATTGCAGAGACATGGCAGGGTACAGGCTGATGTCACTGCTGCTGTCAGGGTGGGGTTTATTTATCCAATTGTCATCATTAAATTCCAGTCAGTCATCCAGGTGTCCTGAGGAAGAGGAAGGTCAGGGAGAGAGGACAGGAAATGTGAGAGAAACAAGAGAGGCTGTGAGATCCACAGATGTATCCTGGCCTGTCCATGCGAGCCCTGCTCCTGGGGATGGGGTTGTGCATGGGCAGGGAGAACACGTGTGTGAGAGCACGTCTGAGCTGTCCAGAGCATGAGCAGCACAGGGACAGGAGCCTCTGGGCCCCTGCAGGGCTGGCACACACCGATGGCATCCCTGTGCCCCTGGGACATTGTCCCTGCACACCTGGGACAGGACCTGGTGGGGGAGACGGAAGGAAGGAAGGAAGGAAGGAAGGAAGGAAGGAAGGAAGGAAGGAAGGAAGGAAGGAAGGAAGGAAGGAAGGAAGGAAGGAAGGAAGGAAGGAAGGAAGGAAGGAAGGAAAGAAGGAAAGAAGGAAAGAAGGAAAGAAGGAAAGAAGGAAAGAAGGAAAGAAGGAAAGAAGGAAAGAAGGAAAGAAGGAAAGAAGGAAAGAAGGAAAGAAGGAAAGAAGGAAAGAAGGAAAGAAGGAAAGAAGGAAAGAAGGAAAGAAGGAAAGAAGGAAAGAAGGAAAGAAGGAAAGAAGGAAAGAAGGAAGGATTTCTTTGCCCTTCCTTGCCCTCACCCTGGGTTAGTGCTACCCCAGGAGGTGTGAGCAGGGCTGGGCTATAAAGAGGAAGGGATGCCCTGGGTCTGGCAGTGTGGGGAGCACCCATCTGGGTCACCCTGGAGGGATCACAGCCTATCCATGAGATGGTGATCTTGGTGTTCCCAAGCCTTTGGGCTCCAATGCTAACTGGAGCCTTGGACCACCTCTTCTCCACCCAGAGGCAAGTTTCTCTGGAAACCAGGGAACAGGGGAAAATCCTCCCACCTCCCAGCTGCCCGCATGGCTCATGGCTCCAGAGCTGCCTTCCTCCCCCTCTCACACCTCCCTCCATTTCTGCAAGGCCCTGGGAGATGTTAGATCATTTTTCCAGCTCCTCCAGGTGTCCATAAAATTAGCTGCAGATTCCTCCTTGGAAAGGGGAGCAGCACTGAGGAGGAAACCTGAATCCATGGTGGTGCCCCCTCCCCATGGTTTTCCTGGGGAAGAGGAGCAGCTCTGTGGATGGCAGGGGCACCCAGGGGCTCTCCCCAGTGGCGTGGGGAAGCTGCTTGCCCTGCAGATGGGAAACAGCTCCCACCTTCACCCATGAACACCCAGTACCACCGTCCCCTTTTGGCTCCTGCCCCAATTCACTGGAAGCCACCACTTTTTGGGGAGTGAGGGGACAAGTGAGGATGGGGAAACCTTCAGCTCTGGCCAGAGGGGCTGTGCTGGGGCCCCTGGCAGAGCCTGTGCCCTGCAGGACATCCCTGTGTCTGCTGGGAGGACTCTGGGTGGCTGTGCTGGCTCTGTGCACGTGGAGCGTGAAGCTGTCAGGGCTGGAGAGAGCAAACAGCTCCACCAGCCACAGGGAGAGGGATGGTTTGAGGATGAGGTTTGAGGATGAGGTGGTGGCCAGCAGCAGCTCTGCCCTGGATCTCCATCACGTCTGGAATGTCAGAAATCTGCTGGGCTGGGGCAGGTGGAGATGCTGGGGTGCACAAGGAAGGGGGTGCAGAAGCCAGAGCCAATTCCTTCTCTTTTTCTGTTTCCTTTTTGTGCAGGCAGGAATGATCTCATGTTTTGTCTAATCTAAATTCTGTCAAGCAAGCAGGGAGCAGAAAAAAAAAAGAGACGGAAAGCGAGCAAGGGAAAGCTGCACAGTTAATAAAAATCTGCCAGACACATGTTCCCTGAGTCCAGGGAGGGGAGGGGGAGCCGGGATGTGCAGAGCCTTGGGAGAGAACGGGACGGAGGGCTGGGGCCTGGGAGCCCCCTGTGCCGAGATTCATCCTCTCCTTCACCTGGGGAGAGCCTTTCAGCCAAGGCACGGCCACGCCGGGGCTCCCTGTCACAGCCTGGCCGGGCTCACTGGCGGCTGCCACTCCGGTTGGTGGCCCCCGTGTCCCTTTACCTGTGTCCCCAGTGCCTCCCAAGGTCGTTAGGAAGGAAGGAAGGAATGCCAAACACACCAGCAGCTTCCCTTCCCTCCCTCCGTGGCACGTTTGCTCTGCGCTGTCTCACTCACTCAATCACCGAGCGGGACAGACGCTCCCTCGGACGTGCGTGCGGAGCGAGCCTGAGGGAAGGCTCAGAAAAACCCTTTGCTTTTCATTCTCATCCTCCAAAAAAGCTTTTCTCACCTGATAGATTTCACTGCGCTTTGTTTTCGCTCGCACAGCATCCGCAGGTGGAGCGGCGCGGGGCTGCGGCAGGCACGGCCGGGAGGAGCAGCGCGCCCCGGGCACGGCTGGGGACACCGACACCGCCACAGGGGCCGGCTGTGCCTTGAAACGGGGCTTTTCTCAGCCAGAGCTGCTCCCCTCCTGGCCGCAGAGACGCTTGTGCCAGCACAAAGCGGGAGGAAGGGGAGGCTGGAGGTGGGAGCAGCCCAGCTTGTCCCCACTGCTGGCTCATGGTGGCAAATGTTTGTCACATCATCTTTGTGTCATATCCAGCGTGACAACTTCCCAGGGGAGAGGAGTCCTTGCCAGTGTCCCTGTCAGTGTCCCTGTCAGTGTCCCTGTCAGTGTCCCTGTCAGAGTCCCTGTCAGAGTCCCAGCCAGGCTGTCTTTGGCACGGTATGTTCTGGTTCATCTGTGTTGACTCATCATGGAGCTGAGTGGCTCCAGTGTCCCCCAAAGGCACCAGGATCACCAGCAGGACCATTCAAAGGTGGCCTCTCCATCAGTGTCTCCAGGAGATGATGGGATGGGAGCTGCTCCAGGTTTCAGGTACCCAGCTTTGGTTGGCACCTCCTGCAGGTGCCCGTCCCAGACGTGTCCAGGGATGCTCTGCATCCCCCGGGGATGTCCCTCCATCCTCCCCACAGTGACACGGCCCCAGGGGACAGGGTGTGAGTGGCTTGAGGAGAACAATTCAGTCCCACCCAGCACGGGGGGAGCCGGGATGGAGGGCAGGGAGTGCAAGGGAAGAGCTCTGAGCTCCGACCGAGGTCTCCAACCGAGGATCCTGAAATACATTCCCAAGCCACAGAAACCACACTGGAAAATTGGTTTCGGGTTCCGTGCTGCCAGGGATGGAGAGGGGGCTCGGCCGAGCCCAGATGGGGCCTCTTGGTGTCGATTAACAAAACAAACAAACAGCGTTGCCCTAATGAGCTCCGGCTCCGAGGGGAGGAGGGGACGGGACCGGCTGCCACCGCTGCCATGCCGCAGTCAGGGAATGCCCATGGCCCTTCCCGGGATGACATTCCCCTGATCCCACAGCCTAGTCCGCAGGCACCGGGGGATGCCACCAGCATCTTCCCTGCATGGTTTGGCCCCTCACATTCCTATTGTTTTACCGCAGGACAAAGCGTTCAGACCCAGCCTGTGTCCCTCTGGGATGGATCTTTCACAGCTCTTTTCCAAGAGGATTTTGTCCCGTGCCAGCCCTGGGGCCCTGGGTGTCCCCCCAGGGCTGAGCTCGGTGCCACCCTGGCTGTGGAGGGGCAGCCCCACTCCCAGCCCTGCCCTTCCACCCTGGGGCCAGGCAGGGATCACACCAGCGCTGGGCTGCTTGTAATAAAATCCCAGTGCTTGTAAAAGCCCTTTCAAGTGAGACCCCAGATGGCATTTTCCCCTCTCTGCCTGCCCGCAGCAGTGACGGAGCCAGACCTGTGGTAACCAAGCTGGGGCTCCACTCCAGGGGGGTTTCCCCACTCCCTCTTCACCTTTTTCCCATCTCTGGGGTCCATCAAAGCTCCCAGTTTGCTGCTGGTGCTGGGACAGACCCTCTGCTCCTGCCACGGGGAGCGCAGACTACCTCAACACCTCTCCAAGTCCTCAGGGATGTCAGAGTTCCCTTCCCAGCCAAACCACTTTGTGATTCCATGGTTCCCATCACCAACAGGCCTTCACAGGGTTTGTGTGCACCCAAGAGCACATGACACAAGAGGCACAAAAGCTCAAGACAGAGACGGATGCTGGTGCCAAGATTCAGCTGATTTTCCATCATACTTATTTACAGCACCCTGGGTGTATCCCTGGATCTCACCCATGCTCCAAACATCCTGGTTTTCCTGCTGTTGTCCTGGAACACAAGGTTGGCTTCAGGGGCCTGGTGTGCTGGGGCAGTAATGAAACCCGTCTGGGAGCGATCGCTTCTTTATCTCCCCACTCCGTGTTCCTGAGGACCACATTTTTTAATTTGTGTTGGATAAACAGTATGGGATTGTGTACGCAAAGAAGCTCTAATTATCCCCTGGGGTTGTGTTTCCTTAAAGGAAATGAACTGGGCACGGTGTTCCCTCTGGAGAGGCGCACCGGAGCAATCGCTTCCAGATTTCTCCCTGTGCCACGAGAATCCTCAGCTCCAGCAGCCCCCAGGAGAGCAGAGGGTGCTGTGTGCCCTCCTGGGGGCTGCCTCCATGGATAAGGGGGGCCCTCCTGAAGGAATAAACTCATAAATAAATTGTGGGGGCATCCAGCACAGCGGGGGCCTTTCAGTCTGGGAAGGAGACCTGAGCCTTGGGAAGGGGACCTGAGCCTTGGGAAGGAGTTTGGGACCTTGTACAGCAGGGGAGTGGATCAGGCACTCAGAGCTGCCCTCCCCAAAAGCCTGGGGCACCCCTGGTTTTGCTCCCCTTTCCTGCAGATTTGATCCTCCCCCACAGCTCTGCTCCATGTCACAGAATTCTGAAGTGGTTTGGATTGGAAGGGACCGTAAAGATCTCCCAGTTCCATCCCCTGCCATGGGCAGGGACACCTTCCACTAGCCCAGGCTGCTCCAAGCCCTGTCCAACCTGGTCCTGGACACTTCCAGGGATCCAGGGGCAGCCACATCTCTGGGCAGCCTGTGCCAGGGCCTGCCCACCCTCACAGGGAAGGATTCCTTCCCAGTATCCATCCCATCTAACCCTGTCCTTTGGCAGTGGGAAACCATTCCCCCTTGTTCTGTCCCTCCAGGCCCTTGTCCAAAGTCCCTCTCCAGCTCTCCTGGAGCTCTTGCCGCTGCAGAAATGCCACCTCGTGTCCCCACAAAGCCCAGACTCTCTGGGCAACTCCCGAAGTCACAGCTGCTCCCAGATAACCTACAGGCATCATCTGCCCATCTGAGGGAGCTGATCCATGAATCCCTGGTATTTATCCCGCTCCACGACACTCACCGATCTCTATTTACACTGCTGACAGCAGCTCTGGGCTATTTTCAGGCTTTACTGCTGATTGTATCATCAATGTTCTGGGCAGTTAACTTGGCAGCAGGGGAGTAAATTCCAGGGGCATCACCCCTCCAGGGACCTGACATCCAGCCCTGCTTATGGAGGGTGGAATCCAAGGTGGATCCTCCTGTTGCCCAGTGGTTCCATGGATCATCTGGTAGCTGCTCTGATGGGCAGCTGGCATGGCACCAGTGCCCAGGGAGGGCTCTGAGCTCACTGCCCTTCCCAAGAGTTGGCTTTCATTGTTCCTGGATGGGAGCCAGGTGCTCCATTGACATCAGCAGGACCAGAGCTGGGATTCTGTGAGGGACACAGCACGTCCAGGGGCTGGAATGAGCCCAGATTGGGTGGGGAGAACACAGAGCTTTGGAGGTTTGTGCAGGAGTTGGGTGGCAGGAGAGACTGCCTGGCAGTGCTTTGAGATCCCTCTGGTGCGTGAGGAACACGAAGGGGCCACACATGGAAGCTGAGCGGATGGGTGTGGATGGGAAGTGGGGGGATGTCGGCCCCTAGCTGTCCCCCAGCCCCCCCAAACCCCCTCCTTTGTTAGCACACTGCAGTGAGGGGCCACAGCTGTCCCAGTGTAACCCAAACCCGTTCCCGGGGCTCACTCGCTGGGAACCGGCTCTGCCCAAGGATTTAAATTCAATTTGTTTTATTGAAGTTTCTTTATTTTCCCCCCCAACCAATGCATCAAACTCTCACTTTACTGAGATCAGCTGCCCCCCGCTCTGCTCCCCCTCCTTCGCCCCCCACATCCCACTGTCTGGATGAGCCTCTAATTCTTTCTCCTCTTTCAAGCCCACCAACGCTTCCTGCGGTATGAGCCGTAGAAATGCCATGAATTTCCTTTGTGTTCCTGCATGAAAAAAGGCGGAGGGGGGGAAGGAGGAAAAGCACAGCAGCGCGTGGCAGCGCTCGGGCTGACAATAATCTCTGCGGTTTTTCTCCCAGCCCCAAGTTTATCCCTGTGCAATTCAGCGTAGGAAAGCTAATAACGATGTGTCAGGAAGAGCTGATGGATATTTGCAGAGTTGAGCAGCGGGGCCAGCGCTGCTCCTGCTCTCCCACCCAGTGCTTGGTCAGGGCTGAAGGCTCAGGTCCTTTCGTGCTTTTTAATATTAGTGATTTACAAGGGCGGTGTCTTTTATTTTTGAGGCTGGTTTCATTCCCCCTGCTGCCCACAACCCCCAAAAGCCCCGGATCCCTGCCTTGATTGCACCTTGGCAGCTCCATCCTGCCGGGCTCTGCATGGGGACAGAGCCAGCACCCTGCAGGGACCCAGCCCAGGGGCACCAGGACGTCTCACCTGGCTCCCATTCCCACTCCATTGACCAAACTGGGTGACATCAGACAATGGGCAGTGCCCAGGCAAGCCAGGCCCCTTATCCTGCTGCTCCTGCATTCCTGAGCACGGCTGGGCTCTGGGATGGACCATGGCCCTGCAGATCTGTCCGTGCTGGGACCCAGCTGTGGGAAGGGTGGGAGCTGTGTGGCTGCTGGAGGTTGGACATTCTCATTTTCCCTCTCTCACCCTGTGCAGGAGGGGCCCAGCCTGGGGCTGGGGCACCCAGAGTCCCCAGCCATGGGGACATTGCTGGCCTGGCTGCCCCCAGGGGTAGAAAGACCTGTGAGCCCCTCCTGGCTGCACTGCAGAAGGGACAGAGCTGCTGTGTCCTTCCAGAGGGGCTGAGATTCCCAGGGATATGAACTGTCTAGAGGAGATAACCCAGGAGCTGCCCTTGTCCCAGACCTCCCTTCCCAGCATGACAACTCTTGGGACACCATGGGACATTCCTCCCACCAGGGACAGGGAGGGTGCTGGGGCTGAGTCTTCCCTATTCCAATAGCTCCTACAGGCATTCCCAGAGCTGCAGTGGGAAAGCCAGGCTGGCTGACAAGGTTTCAAGAGCTGCTCCAAGTTTCTAATATTTTAAAGGATTTGTCTACAACATTTATTTATTTGGGTTCCTTAAATCAGCGGAGGGAATTGCCTGAGGCTCACAAGAGTTCCCAGAGCTCCTGGCTGGCATCACACAGGGGTGAGGGAAAACACAAACCTATTAGAGCAGAAGAAAATAAAAAAGACAAAGGATTAAATTGCTGCTTTCACTACCTGTGACCTCAGAGTCACAAATAACGGGGACAAGGTAATGAAATCTTTGAACTGAGCACAGCATCTTCTGCTGTTCCAGGATTTTGGCTGCACTGGCGGCAGCTCAGGCCTCACACCTCACAGATGGCTTGTTCTGGGGAGATTCCCAAGTTACATCTTCCCTCTCTGCCTTTTCATACAAAATGGGACCATCTGTCTCTTCCTCCTCCCATTTTCTCTCTCTGTGCTCACTGCACATCCAGGGCCCTTCTTCCCCGGAGTTTTCTTGGGGAGCACAATTGGGCTCTGACCTCGCCCAGCTCCTGCTGTCCATGGTGACCCCTGGGCTCTCCCCACCTTTGCAGGGGTTGCAGCAATTCCTAAATCATCAATCATGAGCAATATCTCACATTAAGTGTGCAAACCCTGCTGGGCTGAGCTGGTTGGTCCCTGCAGGGACCTCCCGTGTCACACCGGCTGCACACGCTACACCTGGCTGCTCATTTCAGGGCTTGCCATTACAGGGAACTTCTGTTTTCCCATTTATTTGTCCCCAGGCTGCTGTGGCACGTGTCCCTGGGCACTGGCATGCTCCATTCACACAGCCCTAAAGGGATTGGGAGGGACCACAGTGGGGTCATGTGCTCGATTTTGAGTCAAGTGCTGAGGGCTGCACACACATCTGTGGGCAGAATTCTGCATTATCCACTAGCTGTGCACTAGTGCTGCAGAAGGTCCAAGGTGAGCCCCTGCTTTATCACACCTGCTTTATCACATCTGCTTTATCACATCTGCTTTATCACACCTGCATCCCTCCATGGGATCACCCCGTGTGGGGTGTGTGCATCCCATGGGATCACCCCGTGTGGGATGTGTGCATCCCATGGGATCACCCTGTGTGGGGTGTGTGCATCCCATGGGATCACCCCATGTGGGATGGTGCATAGTGCCCAGGGTGTGGATGGAGCTGCAAGGTGAGGGAATGGGAAAGGTCACCAGTGGTGTGTGGTGTGTGTTTTTGTGGGGAAGGGCTGAACGAGGCTGAGAAGGATGAGGGGGCAGGATTGCCCTGAATCACCCCAGCCCAGCCCCCCATGGCAGCAGCTTCTCCCCCTGCCCTGCCGAGGTGAAAGCCTGGTTATTTCCTCAGGGAAGGTGAAAGCCTGGTTATTTCCTCAGGGGAGAACCAACAACTTCCCCAGCTCTGGGCTCTCCTGCTTGATTATCCCACTGCCTGCACCCGCCACTCGCCGTGGAGAGTCCCCGCACTGGAGCTGCAGAAACAATTATGTTTTCATTACCAAAGCAAATTAAGGCGCTTGCTTAATCGAGTTTATTAAATACCAGTGAAGTCCCTGGGTAAATGGATGGTGAAGCAGCTTCCTGTGCTCGGCTCGGGGAGGAAACAGAAATGTAATCAAGGCGAGGGCTCCAGGCTGGGCTGGGCTGGGCTGGGCACCTGCCCGGCTCCCGTGGGATGTGCCCCATTCCTGGAGAAGGCTGGCCCAGCTCAGGGACCCCATTGAAGGCCCCTGACCCCCTCCTGCCACGGGACACCCCCACAAGGCCGGGGGGCTCAGCAGGAGCAGCGTGGGGGCAGCTGCAGGGTAACCCCATTTCTCGGGATCGGCAGCTTTCCTCTCGCTCCCATCGCAGCCTTGGGCGGGTTATTTTTAGCTCCCTTATTTCCCCCAGGCCAACTTTTCTGTAGCATTTCATCCATTTCTCCGTGTTTCTGGTTGTTATTTTCCTCCTTCGAGCCGCCTTCTCCTGCAGAGCTCCATCTGCCTTCCCCCCCTCTCCAGCCTCTGCGGGATGCGGGGCCGGGCGAGGCTGAGCCGGGCTGCCAGCAGGGAAGGGCTCCTGGGGAGGCGTTTTGGGAAGCTCTCCCATCCCGGGGTCAGGCGGGAGGAGCTGGAAATCCCCTGGCAGAGCCCCAGCTGCGCTCCGGCCGCTCTGCCAGGCGGCAGCGAGGAGAGGGGAGGGAGGCTCAAGGAGCCCCCAGTCTGCAGGAATCCCTTCACCCTTCCCCAGGAGCAGTCTCCGGCTATGCCAAAGGGATTTGCCCCATGCCGAGAGTGAAGGCTGTGGAGAGAGCCTTGCGTCCCCTGGGGCTCACAGGTCCTTGTCAGCAGGGTGACACAGGCGCTGGGTGCCCTCCTGTGCTGCCCTGGCCTCTGTCTCGGGGCAGACTGGTGGCACTGAGACACTGGGGAGCTCCCTCGTCCCCAGGTGTTATTTGTCTTTGAGCCTTCCTGTGCCACACAGATGAATGGATTCTAACAGACCGAACCTGGCTTATTAAAAGGAAAGATAACCAAAATGTCAGGGCTGATTTGAAATGGAAAACAGGGTCTGGGAAAGCAAAAAAAAGTCTAGACTCTTTTCTCTTGAAGTGCATCAGGGGACCAGGCATGGCCTCTTCCCAGCTTCTCTTTGTCCTTCCTTCCTTTTCCTCCAAAGAGCCTCTGAAGCCTTCGCTGCTCCTCGTGCGGGTCTGTCCCTCACCAGCACAGCTCGGGGGGCAGCGGGGCCAGGGGAGGGGGCTGTGCCCAGAGGTGCCCAGATGTGGGCAGAGCCTGGGGGATGCCCGTGCCGTCCCCTCCTCCTCTCCAGGTGGGGGAAAGCAGGTGAGCTGTGCAGCTGCAGCCCCAGCGCCTCCACGCCCCGGCAGGAGCTGGGGGACCCCTCTGTCACATCCCTGCCACGGCCCTGCTGCCTTTGTCCCCCCGGAGAGGGGGAGCACAGATTTTCCCCTTCCGTGCTCTTTTCTCTTCCTTCTGGCAGCGCTGTGGGACCTCAGAGGACTCGGGGGCAGGTTTTGGATCTCTCCACTTGCTCCAACACCGATGCCACCAGCCACTGAGAACCCTGAGCGTCTCCTCTCAGACACGTGCCTGAGCTCCGGGGACGGCTCCCAGCGCTGCGTTCGGGACATCCCCCAGCCCTGGCATCGCCCCAGAGCCCAGCAGCGCCTTCGCCCCTCGCAGCCCCAGGAGGGGAGGGGGATCCGTGCCTCCAGCTGCTCCCTGCTGGTTCCCCTCCCCTCCTCCCACACCTGGGACATCACCCCAGAGAGAAACCCAGGGGGTTGTGATGACTTGGATTGAGCAGCAAACCCAGGTTTATTCATAAACCAGGATATTCATATTTTATAACGTGAAATCTCTGCTTGCTCTGCGAGGGCCTGGGAGCTCGATGCCTTTCAAGCTCCTGAATAGCAAAATAAGGCTTGAAAGGGAACACTGCTGGGATATTTTCCATCATTTAAAGTAGGGGGTTTAATTCTTTCTGTTTCCCTCTCCTCCTCCTTTCCCTTCCCTCCCTCTCTTCTCTTCCCTTAGTCTCCAGTGAGGATGCTCCAAGGAGCCCAGCAGCTTCAGGGTCGGGGCAAGTGGGGGGTCACGGTGGGGGGCTGGAAGGTGAATCTTCATGGCCGGGAGTCACTCGTGGGGGCTCCCTGCGCTTGGAAAGAGCAAAGATTCCCGGAGCCGGCGGTTCCCCATCAGGTGTCACCGGCAGCGCGTGCGGGGTGTCACCTCCGGGGCGCGGGGGGCCGGGGGAGCATCGAACCTCCGGGGGCAGAGGATGCTCCGGGGTCCTTGTCCTGCCAGCTCCGCGGTCCCTGCAGGCTCGGGAGATGGAAGGGCTGATGGAGGGCACCGGGATAACAGGGATAACCGGGATAACCGGGATAACCGGGATAACCGAGATAACCGGGGGGGCCGGGGCGCGGCCGGGCGGGGCGGCGGCACCTGGGGCCGGCAGTACCGAGCGCTGCCGCCAGGGGGGAGAGCGCGGCTAAGGAGAGCCGGGAAGGGAAGGGAAGGGAAGGGAAGGGAAGGGAAGGGAAGGGAAGGGAAGGGAAGGGAAGGGAAGGGAAGGGAAGGGAAGGGAAGGGAAGGGAAGGGAAGGGAAGGGAAGGGAAGGGAAGGGGAGACAGTGTCATGGAAGGAAGTGGTGGAAGGAAGTGGTGGAAGGAAGGAAGTGGCGGAAGGAAGTGGTGGAAGTGGCAGAAGTGGCGGAAGTGGCGGAAGAAAGTGGCGGAAGGAAGTGGCAGAAGGAAGTGGCGGAAGGAAGGAAGGAAGGAAGGAAGCAAGCAAGCAAGCAAGCAAGGTGGTTACTCCTGAGCTGTGGGGCAGGAGAAACACGGCTGCCCTGACTCTCACAGGTGTCACGGCTGGAGGGTCTGTCCTGCTTTGATGGCATCACCATTTGTGCCACTCACCCAGACCAACACCCCCAGGACTCCTGAATGTCTTCGGAATGCAGGGCTGCTCCGTGGGAAGTGGAATCACAGCGGAGACAACCAAAGTGGAGGGGTTGGGAAATGACCTGGCCTGGCCTTCCACTGAGGCTCGGCCAAAGATGGGCTCCAGGAGGATCTCTGTGGGTCGGTGACTCTGGCATCTGCACTTCAGGATTTGTTTGCACCTTCCTGGCAGCTCAGGAGAGCAGGACCACAATCCCGGGTACACGGCTCACCTCAGCAGAGCCAGGAGCAGTGGGAAGGGAAGCTGACAGGGTATTAAATGACTCTCAAGTCAGGTTTGTTTAGAACCTTTTAGTTTGAAGGAATTTTTTTTTTTTTTGAGGTAGGGTTGAGTTTCAGCCCAAAGCCCATTAGTAAATGTCTCCTTGGATCTTACACTGAGCTGGTTTGGTTTGCAGAGTGCCCACGGGGACTGATACCAAAACAAGCCCCTGTCAGCCAAGGCCAATGAGGTCAGCAAGGGATGAGAAGGGATGTGCTGGATCTACCACGGTGATGCTGATGAGTCCAGGCTTAGTGGCTTAGGCTGCCCAGAGAAGCTGTGGCTGCTCCTGGATCCCTGGAAGTGTCCAAGGCCAGGTTGGACAGGACTTGGAGCACCCTGGGCTAGTGGAAGATGTCCCTGCCCATGGTGATGGCACTGGATGGGCTTTAAGGTCCCTTCCAAGCAAACCATTCTGTGATTCCATGACTTGAGGACACGCTGGTTTTCCATGTGAGTGTCTGTGCTTGGCAAATGAGGAATGAGCCAGGTCCTGCTCTCCTGCTGGGAGGCTCTGCAGCCCTGGGGAAGCGAGGAGCACCTGCTGCCCACAGTCATGCATGGAAGGCATTTGCAGAGTTAGCTCAGCTTTGAAGTCAGCTCGTCAGCACAATTCCAGGTGTGGAGTGGGTTCACGGGGGAAACTCCGGAAAATAAACAGCTGGGTGAGAGCAGCCAGCAAAATAAACCCACCAGAGCTGTGTGTGGGGCTCCGCTGGAGCAGCTGATGAATGCCAGCACAGAGAACAAACCCCACGGCCCCGGTGCGAGCAGGAGAGGGCTCAGCTCCGCTCCTGGAGAGCAGGTGGGGACTCTGGAGCTCCCTCTCGGTGAGGATGGATCACCACACCCTGTCACAGGCAGGGCACGCTGCCCCGGCTGTGCTGAGGAGCCCTCGGATCCTCCTGTGGATGCTGAGGGAATTCCGATGTGGCTTTGAGGGTCTAAAGGGAAAAAGAAAAGAGAGGAAGAAGAAAGGAGGTGAGTGTAAGAAGTTGGGTGTTTCTATAGCAGCAGCAGCAGCAGGTGGGAGCGCCCGTCACTCAGCACAGCGTGGGGACAGAGCTGGCACCGCCTGATAAGAGCTGCTGCCTCCACGGCTGGGGTCCCACCAGCCTCAGGATGGAGCCTTCCCTGGCAAGCTGCTGGAGACGGGGGAGGAGGAAGGCATGGGCTCAGGGAACCTCGGGGAGCGGGGGGAGGCAGCCCTGGCTGGCACCAAGGGGACACAGCCCCGGTTCCTGCGGTGTTGCTGCTCTGGAGCAAGAGGCTCTTGTCCCAAAGAGCCGAGTCCCAGGGACAGCGATGGGTGATGGGGACAGGGGCAGTGGGGGCTCCATGCTCCCCAGCAGGCAGTGGGTCACAGGGGCTCAGGGGCAGTGGGACAGGGACACGGCAGCCAGAACAAACCTCCCTGTGCCCAGCGGAGTGTCCTGAGGACAGGAACTGCGAGAGCTGGTGCCGAGTCAAGAGAGCAGCTGAGAAAACACATTAATGCGCCATAAAGAATGTCTTTGCTTCCCAATGATCTTTTTTATTACTATTATTTATTCATTTATACGCCACTGCCTTGCTGCTTTTTTTTTTTTTTTCCCTTTTCTTTTTTTCTTCTCCCTTTTTTCTCCTCTCCCAGCTCTTTCAGTGCCTCATACCACCCTCTCCACCCCTGGAGACTGCATTCAAACCCTGTCTGATGCTGAGGGGTCCAGGGCCATCAGCATGCCTGGCACACGCTGAGCCCAGCCAGCAGAGCAGTGCTGGGCCCGGCCACAGCTCCTCCAGCCTCCAAATATTTGGATTCTAAAAGGGCTGGGATAGAAACACCAAGAAAAATAAATATTTTACAAACACAGTAACCGAAAACCTAAACAGGATCCCGCCGCCTCTTTCTGCCCAGGGCACGCTACTGAAGCGGAGCTTGGATGTCACAGCTGTGGCACTGACACTTTATTTCCTTACAAAGGAATGTTCTGTGGCTGCAGCACCGCATCAGGCTGCTCCCACGGAGTTTGGGAAGGAACAAAACCTGTCTCGGGATGCTGGGCAGCTCCTGGGCTGGGAATGTCCCTCTGCTCCCCTGGGGGCTCAGGAAATCAAACTCTGCCCTCCTTCCTACCCCGGGAGGGCACGAGGGGAGCCAGGACCCGGCCAGGCTCTGGAGGTGAAGGAGGTGGAATGTTCATTGTCCCAGGAGTCCCCTGGGAGCCAGGACCTGGCCAGGCTCGGGGACTGAAGCAGGAGGTGAAAATCCCTGCTCAGGGCAGGGGGACCGAGGGCTGGGATCCAGGGCTGGCTGCAAGAGACAGGAGCACAAGGCCTGAGCAGGATCCTCCTGGGCAGGGCCTGAGGACCCTCCCCATGCTTTAAAAGCACAGGGACTCCAAAGCCTTCCTTCCACCACCCTCAGTGGCCCAAGGGCCTGTGCTGGTGACTGCAGGCATCTCCTGTGTCAGCCTGCTCTCTGTTCAGCATGGAAACAAACGCTCCCTCCAGGCTCCAACAGTCACCATCCTGCTTCTGACACTGTGAGTGCCACCAGCTGGGACCGCTGCCCTCGGGAAGCTGCTGAGCCCTTTCAGCCAGCAGTTTTTTGGCTCCAGTTCATGTTGTCTGCAGACCAAAGGAGACCTTGTCCCTTTGACTCATTATTTAGGGGTCCCTCAGGAGCCAGAGACACAGATCCCTCTCTGGGAGAGGAGGAGGAGGGTAGATGGTCCTAAACCAAAGAGGAACAAGATGTTCAGAGCGTGGTGCTGCGGTCACTGGCTCAGCTCAGCTGGGGACCGGTCACAGAGGGCCACCATCATGGCACAGCTGTCCCTGCTCCCTCCAAACTGCTCCCTTTGCAGAGCTGTGGGGGAGTGAATGAGCACCAGGGGCTTTAGTGGCCTCTCAGCCCTGGACACAGCACAGGACAGCTCCTCCTGCTGCCCCTCCAGCCATGCCCAGGCCCCTGGGCTCACACCCACCCCCTGTGCCCGCTCCCCACTCTGGCTTTGGGGAGGGCTCCGTGTGCCTGGGGCTCTCTGGGGTGGTGGAGGAGCCTTTTTGTTGTGGTTGTTATTTTTAATCTGCATATTGTTCTGGATTTGCGTCAGAGACAGCAGGTTGGAGGGACGTGCCTGGCTCTCGGAGCACAACGTGGCAAGGTTGGCAGTGCCCCCCAGCTCTGGGAGAACTGGATCCAGCAGGGCTGTGCTGGGCCCCAGCGCTCACCCCAAGCTCTGCAGCAGCTTCCAGTCTCTCCTCACTTCCAGCCCCAACAGCCAAGCCCTGAGGATGAGCAGGGTAGGGAGGAAGGGGCTCTCAGCAGCAGAGCACGCACAGGATTTGGTCAGGAGCTCATCCTACCCTTGGGCATGAGGGATCCCACAGCACCCCAGCCTCTGCTGCACAGGGAGGTGCTGAAGAACCAGCAGAGTCACACCTGCCCTGGAAGCCCAGAAATGCCAGCCTGGGGAGCCTGGAGCACCCTGTGTGCATCAGTCCCTGCAGGGGAAATCCAGCAACCTCCAAGCAGGGAAGCAGCGTGGGTGGGGACAATTCCTGACTGCCACTCTCCTGCTGGATGGAAACAAACCCTGCTGTGAGCCCCCTGAGGCAGGGACAGCAATGGGACAGCACGGGAGAGACACGGGGCTGGGACCTGGCGACCTCCTTGTCACTGGAGCAGTGTTTGCCTTCTTGCCCTCCTCACTCTGCTCCCCATCCCATCCCACCCCATCCCATCCCATCCCATCCCACCCCACCCCATCCCATCCCATCCCATCCCATCCCATCCCATCCCATCCCATCCCATCCCATCCCATCCCATCCCATCCCATCCCATCCCACGAGAGCTGCTCCCCACTCGGGACAGGGGCTGCTCCTGCCTCTCCCACCTGTGGGAAGAGCCCCCTGCTCACCTGCCCCTCCCTGGCAGGAACCTTTCTGGTGCTTGCCAGCCTCCAGGAATGAGGAGGAGAACACGCCAGGATCTCACTGAAAGCACCAACTGTTCTCCTCACATGTAAATGCTGCTGCTCTTTTGATTTCAAATGGCTTTAATGCCGAGTTCATCTGCTAATTCCCCTCCTGCCCCTTGTGTATTGTATATTAGGAGAAATGTTGTTCTGTATCCTGAGCAGTTTATTTTATCGAGTTTAAGAGAAAATCCCATACTGAGATGCTGCAGATAAATATTCATTGTCACATCTGCTTCAGTTTAAGATTGTTGCCTAAAAATGTTAAAAATACAAACATATTTGGTGGGGGAGAGGCTGGGGTGGGAGGGTTGGGGTGGGCTGCTGAGTCTGGGCCTTCAGTGCAACTCATCAAATGTTTTATCACCAGCAAGGAGAGGAATCACAATGAGGGGAAATCACCCAGGGGAAGGAGAAAGGGAACAGCAGCCTGAGAGACTGAGGCAGCCCCAGCCCTGGGGCCCAAGGGGAGCAGTCCTGGGTGGGAGCACCCCTGGCATCACTGCAGGTTGGGGCACAGCTGTGGCAGTTCAGGGGTGTCCCATTCTCAGCTACTCACAGCATCCTCAGGATCTCCCAGTGCCTGGGGCGGGGAGCCAGATCAGCAACAGCAGGAGTGGGGTGCTTTCCCTGTCTCTGGAATGCTGCACCGTGGGCTGGCAGTGCTGGCAGCCCCCAGGAACTGCCTGGGGGATGTGCCAGTGCTGGGAGCCCCTGTCCAGCCCCGCTGTGCCTGGCAGTGCTGTGGTGGCCCTGCTTGGCACAGCTGCCCCATCTCCACCCGATGAAAGCGTGATGGGCACCAGGAGCTGCACTGGTGGCAGTTCCAGCATGGAGGCTGGGAGCTGTCCTGGCTTCTGCTGCCTCTGGGAAGGGCTTGTCCAGGCCACACTGGACACACACAGTGACAGGGCAGCTTGGGACAACATCAAGGAGACCCAGCTTGGCAAAGTCCATGCTGTCCCTGCTCCAGACACACAGAGCTCTTCCCTCCCCTCCTCTGCCAGTCCATTACTTCTGCTCAGCACTACAATTTTATTTTACATTTAAATAAAATAAACTTGACCTTATTTTATTTTTTCTTTCAAAGCTTTTGCAGCTCCACCAAGCGCAGCCAGTGGATATGGAAGGCATAGTAATAAGGATAACGCTTTCCACTTGCTGAGCACTTTATATTCTCCGAGCACTGTACAAACATTACCTAATTAAACAGAGCAAGGCAGCAGCCCTCTGCTCCGGCCTAATGCTGGGAAATGGAAACAAGGAAACTCTGAACCAATATGTCAATAACATCAAAGTCCCATTGTCCTGGCCTTGGCTTTGTTGCAAAGGAATCCGAAATTGTCTCAGAGTTTCCAACATGGCTTCGGGCTCTTCACACTTGGGAAACAAGTGTGAAAGAACTGTTTGGGAGTCAGACGACAAACCCTGATCAAAGTTGGCAGAAGTGGCCACGGAGACCCCGGGACTGCAGCCTGGCCTTTGATGCCGCCTCATGTGGGAGCCATCCCGGCGGCTCTCACCCCCCAGCCCTCTCCGGGGCTGGCATCTTCCTCGGGGCCCTCTCATGTGCATCTGGGGAATGTTTCCTATTAGGGATTCACACTCTGGTTGAGCTGCATTCCTAATTGTGGAGACTTGAACGGATTCACACTCTGGTTGAGCTGCATTCCTAATTGTGGAGACTTGAACGGCCCTAATAGGAAACACACCCGCAGCAGAGTCCCTGTGAGTCATTCTCCCATCAGAGCCGTCCTTGGGCTGCTGCCACAAGGCAGGGACAGGGCCAGGGGACACAGGGACAGAGCCCCGGAGGGACCCTGCTCCCAGATGTGCCACCATCCCTCCAGGCTCTCCGTGGGTGCCATGCCAGGTGCTGGGAATTCTGTGCCCACCCCCCATGGCACGGTGCCTTCAGGAGCCATTCCGTGGCCACCGTCCTGTGTTGGAAGGATGAAAGTTTGACAAGAAAGTCTCACAGATATGTGTGCTTAGCAGAAAGATTTTTAAATGTAGAGTCTGATGAAGGAATAGAGATGGAAGCAAGTTTTGATATAGAAGAAAAGAATTGCTGAGCCAGTCTTACTGGATAACCAAGGAGGCAAAGGGTGTGTTAGTTAGAAGGGGTTTTTATGGCTTAAAGCAAAGGATAAACCACCCCAAACAAGAAGATGTTTTAACCAAGCAGAAAGATAGCACAGGCAAACAAGACTGTCAATGTGGCAAGTGGGAAAAAGGTCTCAGAATTTTCCACCGCAAGAAAACTGAAAAACAACTTCTAGCTTAAACTGTAATGTACCAACTTTTAGTAATTGGAGAATAGTAACATGAATATGGTAATTATAGTAGTTATGATAGGCTATAGATAACAGTTAAGGTATAGATTGGTTCTACTGCATTAAGATGCTCAGCAAAGAAAAGTATATAATGCATTTGTAACCAAAAGAAAGGTATATAATTCATTGTAACCAAAAGAAAAGTATATAATGCATTTGTAACCTAAACTAAGGGTCTCCAGGCCTGCCTGCAGCTGGAGCTGACAGCTGTAGGCACAGGCTCTGTCACCCGCCACCCTGGACTGCTGTAACTCTTGGATGGAATAAACTGCATTTTGGAGAGCCCCTGGAGTCCCACATCCTTCATTTGGGCTCTCACAGTCCTGTTCCTGCAGCTGTGTTTGCACCTCTGGGGGCAGGAGGGGGCTGGCTCCGAGCCTGCTGAGTGACCATGATCATGTTCATGTTTCCATGCCATGTTCATGTTTCCATGCCATGTTCATGCCATGCTCACATTGCCATGGGCACGCTGGGGTCTGTGCCCAGCTGTGCCCAGCCACTGCCCATCCTCTGGGATGTGCCCAGAGTGGGAATGCCTCAGTCCCACCTCCCACAGCAGCCTGGGGGTCCAGGCTCTGGCCCCAAAGCACAGCCACCCCTTGTTTAGCAAACCGAGGTGACCTTGGAGTGCTCTCCCCTTGTGGCAGCGCCCAGGTGTCCCATTTGTCACCGTGACAGCCCACACAGCTCTGGGAAAAGGTCACCTGAGCTGTACCAGCCCTTCCCTTTCACATTTATGCTGATGGCAAATTAATTCTTCATCAGAAGCCCAAGTGCCCCCTGTGCCATTGTTTGATGTTTTCCAAATCTGCCTGGCTTCAGGTGCTCCCCTCCCTCCTCCCCAGCACTGAGACACACCAAAGACAAAGCATCAGCCCCTGCATTTTTAGGACAAATTCCCTGATTCTGGGGATGTTCTGGCTGAATCTCAGTGCATTTTTCTGTGTCTGCTTGACAGCAATACCTGGTGATGTCAGACAAGCCTCTGGGGCCCTCAGCTCTCATTACCAGCCTGTCTAATTAAGAAGAGATGCTGCTGCTGACTGCTTTGGAGAACGATGTGGGGAAGCAACAAATGCCAATCTCCATCACCAGGGTCTGTGCTTTTGGGGTCTGCATCTTTAGAGACAGGAGGGCAGCCCTGAGTGTGTCCCAGACAGGGGAATGACAGGTTCAACAGCAGGAACCCCTCTGAGCCCCAAAGGGTGCAGGGCCTGGGGAGTCATAGTCATAGATTTTATCGGAGCAGACTCACTCCAGTTGCTAACAAATAGCAGGGGCTGGCTGATCATTAAGGCAAAATGAGCCACTCCCTATCCATTCCACCCCAGCTGGAGGTTTGGGTTGGGAAAGCAAGGTCCTGCATGTTCCAGTTCAGATCCTTTCCAGCCCTGCAGCCCCTCTGGAGCTCCCAGTGAGGCTGCTCCACGTCCCCTTGTTCAGGAACAACCTTTCCCAGGACTTTCCCTCAGGTTGGGGATGTTTGGCACGGGGTGAAGAGGGAACTCTTGTTTTTATTCTTCTACAACAGGAATGTTTTTCCTCCTGTTATTCATCAAATTCTGCTGGAATTTAATACTCAGCAGCTCTAAACAGCCTCTTGCACTAACAGTGATTGATGGTTTCCAACCAGTCCATAAATGCTGCCCCTCCTCAGCCCTGCACTTTCTCTCCTTCTCTCCCTATCACTCCATCTCTCCTCTCTTCCCTTCTCTCTCCTCTCTTCCGGGGCAGACAAAAGCTGATCATGCTGTTGTTATGTGGATTGATTTGTTTTCTGTTTCTGCTGTGTTTTTGGGGTAGGAAGACATCAGGGATTTGTGAAAGAGCAGTGAAATGCCATGGCCAATGAAGCCTGACTAGGAATTCCTCAGGTTATTATCTCTTAGTTTGGGGAAATCCGGGCAAATTTCTGTATGGAAACACATCAGGAGCAGAAAACAGTGGTACCAGCAGGATGGAGCAGCCCAAGACAAGGCTCCTGAGCATCCTCCTGCCCCCAGGGGCTCAGGGAGTGACAGCAATTGCTGGGTTCTCACCTGGATGAGCAGCTTGTAGTCCCAAGGCACAAATTCCCAGGAGTTCTGGCTCTGGGGGTTGGAGACAGCTGGTGCCAGGGAACAAGGAAGGGGGAGATCAAAGCAGGTAAGGTGAAACCTGGGGAAGCCCAGTGACTCTCTAGAGACAAAAGCACCCAGCAGATGCTGGCAGGGAGGGCACTGTGGGATGCCCAGGATGAGATGGTGAAGGTGGGGGTGCCAGGCAGGTGATGCTGAGGGTGCCAGGCTGGTGATGCTGAGGGTGCCAGGCAGGTGATGCTGAGGGTGCCAGACTGGTGATGCTGAGGGTGCCAGGCAGGTGAAGGTGAGGGTGCCAGGCTGGTGAAGATCAGGGTGCTGAGCAGGTGAAGCTTAGGGTGCCAGGCAGGTGATGCTGAGGGTGCCAGGCTGGTGAAGATCAGGGTGCCAGGCAGGTGAAGATCAGGGTGCTGAGCAGGTGAAGGTGAGGGTGCCAGGCTGGTGATGCTGAGGGTGCCAGGCAGGTGATGCTGCGGGTGCCAGGCTGGTGAAGATCAGGGTGCCAGGCAGGTGATGCTGAGGGTGCCAGGCAGGTGAAGGTCAGGGTGCCAGGCAGGTGATGCTGAGAGACCCCCAAGAGGCAGAGCCCCCTCCCCACAGCGCTCAGCTCCGCTGGGAAGGGGCTGCTCCCGGGCTGTCTCCTTCCCCTGGCCGTTTGCTGGACTTCCCACAAGAGTGGATAAATTATCCCTGCCTTTCCCTTCCCTTGCTCTTTCCCCAGCAAAGCTCCCTCCTACCTGGTGGGGGCTGCCCTTCCCTTGGAAAGCCCGGCACTCCGAGGAGCCCCGGCTCTCCTGTTCCAATTAAGCTACCTGAGATAAAATCTGGGGAGCTCTTAGAGGGAAACAACTTAAAGAGATGTAAAATGGTAACTTGATTTACTCATTTGTTCCTGACCGTTTGATTCCTCCCCGAGCCGCCACCCAGCCAGCTGGGTTATGTGTCACCGGGAAAAAAAAATCCAATACAGGCAGATCCCTTATCAGATCAGCGCGTTAAAAGGATTTGGGGAATGCTAATGCAGGCACAGGGATTGGGAGATGGGACTCGCTGGCTACGGGTGGCCGAGCACCAGGCAGCACCTTGGCTCCCCTTTCCCCGGCTCCTGTTTCCCCTGGGATGTGGCAGCAGGGCTGGTTGGGCTCTCCTCCCAAAGCGAGGGCTCAGTGGAGAATCTCCACCTCATCCAGCCTTTGCCCGGAATCCCTGGGGAACACTTCTTGCCCCTTTTGCTGGATGAAGTCAGTTATTTTTTGGGGTGTGAGCTGGAGGCAGCTCCTGTGTGTGCCTGGCTCTGCTGTGAGTGGCGTGCTGCACGCTCCCTCCTGGCTGGTGGCATCCTGGCCTTCTCCAGGCACAGGGACAGGAGTGCCGTCCCATCACTGACTCCACAGGCCCAGCTCAAGGCTGGCACTGTTCCCCAAACAGCCCTGATCCCAGGAGCCAGGCCCTGGGATGGGGATTTGAGATCCACAAGGAAAATCAGAGAGGTTGTGGAGTGCCCATCCCTGGGAGTGTCCAAGGCCAGGTTGGATGGGGCTTGCAGCAGCCTGGGACAGTGGAAGGTGGGGGTGGCACTGGATGGGCTTTGAGGTCCCTTCCAACCCAATCCAGTCTGTGATTCCATGAAAACACCCCGGGATTATTACCTGAGTCACACTAATGACTGGGAGAATCATTTTGCAAATTAACAAATGCAATTTGTTCCCCAATCCAGCACGGGGTGAGGTCAGGCTGGTGGGAAGCTCATTCCCTGTGACAAGTGCAGCTCTGTTTCAATTACTGCTGCACATCCTGGGGTGACAGGAGCCCTGGTCCTGCTGTTAACCTTCTCTGGGATGTGCAGAGAGCCTGTCCTGGGGGTGTCCCAGTGAAGAAGGGCAGATTAGCAAAGCCCTGCTGCATTAGGCTGGGAATATATTTAGCTCCTCAACGTGCTGTGGATTAAGAGCAGCAGGAGGCCTGGCAGTTCCCCTTCAGACGCTGGCAGGGAGCATTCCTGAGCTGAGCTGGCATTCCCTTCTCAGCACCTGTTGGATGGGTGTCCCGGCATTCCCGGGGCTGCTCCCCCACTCCTTCCCTCAGGCAGGATCCTTCCCATCCCTGCTGTCACTTGGCTGCTCAAAGCAGCTTCTGCAGAGTCAGACTCAGCCCATGAAGGTTTTAAGGGTTTTGAGGGTGTTTTAGGAGCCCCCCTTTAGGGTTTGTTTTTGTCCTTTCCTTCCATCAGTCCCTGTCCTTGGAGTGGCACCACCCTTATCCAGGGGGATGAGTTCACATTTTGGGGCTTGAAAATGTGCATTTTTAGCTCTTACTGCCCCCATGCTCAGCTCCACTCCCATCCCATGGGGCTTTTCCCTTGGGATGGCTCTGTTACCTGCCCATGTTCCTGGGAGCATCCCACCCAGTTATCCCCATGCCTGGCTCATTTATAAATTGTATGGAAATGCAGATGTCCCCCTATCACCCCACAGGATGTGTCACCCTCCCATTGCCTTCAGCACCAGATGAGAGCAGATTTGTGTTTTTCCCTCCCTGATATCCTGGGACAAAACCTGTTTTCACCACATTTACAAGGGAGGTTTTCCAAGCGATCCTCTCCACAGGGACCCCAGAACTGGAGACCCTGGAGTGTTCCCTTGTGCTCCAGCAGAGCCCTTCCCATTCTGGATAATCCCATACAGCCTAGGCTGGGAATCCCTGGCAGCTGGAGAGCACATCAGGTTATTTGCAGGCCCCTGGCCATTCTGGGCACTGTAGGAATTCCATAGCCATCCCTGCACTGGGACATGGGGCTGTCCCAGCCCTTGGCAGCCCATCTTTCCACAGGGGTTACAGGAAACCTGGGAGACACTGACAAAACCCAAACTTGCACTCAGTAAAATGAAAAACAAACTGAAAAATTCCCCCTGTCCAAAACCTGCCTCAAGTCAACCCAAACGTTTGCTTCAATCATCGAGCAAACATTCCATGTGTGCTCCAAGCTTTTCCTTTTTAAGCTCCTTAAGTGGGCTTGAGTTAAACACAGGCAAATTTCTCCTGAAAACATCGTTTCAGCCCAAATCACAGAGCTTCAAGAAGCTTTCCTTCAAAGCCAGGAGAACAAACCTGGAGGATTTGATTGGATTTTTCCCTTTTTTGGGGAGTACGAGATCATTCCTGTTGGGTCAGTGTTGCAATTGACCCATGGCTGCATTTTTGGGTGTTTGGCAGAGGAGCTTCCCCCAGCTCTGCCTTCTGTGGCCTTATTTGATGGCTAGTGGCTCGGGCTGTGTCTGCTGTCACCTCTGTCACCTCTGTCACTGCTGCTGTCCCCCAGCTCCTCACACCCACCACGAGCGCGGCCACGCCGAGGCACGGCCAAGCCAGAATTTCTGGTTTCCATAAAGGAATATGGAGAATATTATCCAGTGAGATTTGAAACTGAGGTGGGAAAGCTGCCAGCCTGCAGCGTTTTCAAAGAGCCTCCTGTATCTCGTGTTGCTGAAAACTGGGAAGCCCCGTGGGCTGGGGAAGGGGAGGCGGGAGGGACGGGGGGTCCCCGTGGTGGGCACGGGGATGGAGGCAGAGCAGGGGGAAACCTTCTGAAGGGGTCCTTTCATATTAGAAGAAGTCATAATTAATGCTATCAGGTGGCAGGAAGGCAGCATCAGGTAACATGAGCAGGGCCTTATCTCTCCCTGCATCCCGGGGCTGTGGGTCTGGGCTGGGGCAAAAGCAGGAGGCTCACAAAAAGTGCTGGGAGTGGGGCAGTGCTGCCATGAGGAGCCCAGCTCTGGTCCTGCCTGGCAGGGTTTCCTCAGAGAGGCGAGGTGAAGCAAGCCCTGGATCCCCACAGATCCATCCTCATGAGGAGGGAGGATGGAGGGAGTGGAGAAGGGGTAAGCACCCACGAGGTGCTGCAAGAGGGGTTTTGGCTGTCCCATCAGCATCTCTGGAAGCTCCCAGGCCTTTGGTGGTGCCACCAGTGCCATGGTGGCCCTGAGGGGCTGGGCTGGTCACTGGCGTCTCTGGGGTCTGAGCTCCAGATGTGCTTTGAGCCATTTGTTCATTAGGAGTTGATCAAACCATTCCCTGCCCGGGTCTCACAAACCAGTGGTCCTTTATTTACACTTTTTTTGGCCAAGCTCTCTCTCTTTCTCCTCCTCCTCAGCTGGGTCACCAGACACATAATTCCACCTTGATTAGTGACATTGTTCCTGACAGTGGGGCTGTCAGGAGCCTGAGTCACCTGGGTTAGCACATCCCTGGCCTTGGGGACAGATTGAACAGGAGGGTTTGGGGGCGAAACACTGATTTGGGGAAAGCTCTTTTGCCATGTAGGAAAAAACCATATTTAAAAACAAAGCACTTAAAGCTGGTGGATCAAACCCTCCTCATGGAAATGCCTGTGTGGGAAAAAAGCCTCTGTGATCTCAATTACCTTCCTCTGTGAGGATCCTGCATAGCTGAAATTGTTTAGTTTCTGAGCAGCAATGATAAAAAAAAACACTTTAGGTTTTTATTTCCCTACTTCGGCTTCCCTTGGGAAAAGAGCTGGAGCAGGCAATTCCACACATGCACACAGGCACAGGACACACAACAGCCAGAAGAAAACCCCAACAAACACAACTTGTTTGCTTTAATTTTGTTTTTCACTGAAAAAATGTGAACTTCTCTGAGAAAAGACAATGCGATGGGCTCGGCTCAGCTCTGCGGCCTGCCCTACTTTTGGGGAATTTGTTTTCCAGTTTGCAGCCATCCTTAGCCTTAAATTTCTCCTATTAAGGATAAGACTAAAGCAGCCCTAAGGCATCAGCCCTTGGAGGGAAGAGGAAGAGGGATGGAAGTGCTCATGGGAGGCAGCCTCTGCTCTGGGCAGGAGCACAGGGAGGGGTTGTTGGAGCGCCCTGTGCAGAGCCAGGAGCTGCACTCAGAGATCCTCCTGGGTCCCTTATGAGTCGAGATAATCTGGGATTTCACCCCCATGTCCTGGCTGCTCAGCCTTGTCCCCCGTGGGGTTGTGCAGCTGAGGGATGGACGCAGGGATGGATCTGGGGAGGCGATGGTTGGTCCCCCCCATCCTTTCATCCCCACCTCGCCCCTCCCCAGCACAGCCCGAGCTGTCAAAAGCAACAACACTTCAAGACCAGCCCCAAATAAATACAGGAATATTGGGTGATGGATGCTCTGAAATCCATCTGGGGAGGAGATGTCGGCAGTGCCACCTCGGGAAGGCGTCACCGTGTGTCACAACACCCGGGGCAGGGCCCAGGGCAGCTGGCAGGGTTCGCAGACGTTCTCCTGCGCATCCACTCGCTCTCAGCCCGGTTCCCTCCGTGACAGCCGTGGGAGATGAGCTGGCCGGGGAAAGCTGCTCCGGATTCCGCATCCCTCTGCCGAGCGCGGGGTCCCCCGAGGCCAGAGCTGACTTTGTTTTCCTGTCTCCCGCGGCACAGGCAGCTCGGGAACGCGGGATGAATAGGAATGGGAATAACAAATGGGCTGGAGATAAGGCAGCGTCTGCGGGAGTCACCGCGAGGCACCGCAGAGGGAAGGCGGAGGGGGAGGATGCCGGAGTTAGCGGTGTCCAAACGGGATTAGAGTGACAAATTTCAGAGGGATGGGGGGCTGGAAGGTGCAGAAGAGGTGGAGCATGGAGCTGACTTTCCCCGGAGCCAGAGCTGCCCCTGCTCGGCCGGGAGTTGGGAACACACCCCAGACAGCAAGGGATGGAGGAGACATGGGCAGGAGGGAGACAGGGGGAGAGCAGAGCCCAGGGAATTGCATGGGGAGGGCTGGAGAGAAAGAGGGAAAGAGGAGAAAGAGGAGGAAGAGGAGAAAGAGAAGGAAGAGGAAGAGGACGCCCATCTGGGTGGGGTGGCAGATGTTCCCAGCTGTGCATGGCCAACACATCAGCACGGCTGCTGGAAAACTGGGGAACCTCCACTGCAGGAGGCTGAGCAATTCACCCCAAGGCTTCCTTGTTCATGGCTGTCACCTGGGAGCTGGGTCATGGAACCAGGAGGGAAATTCAGCTTTATAGTGGGGGACACCCCATGGGGACAGCCTGTGGACTGGAACATGCTGGTGTTGGGGTGGAAGAGGCAGAAAAGCAGGGGACAGGCATCAAAACACTGACCTTCAGCTGGTTTAGAGGTGTCAGCAGGCAGAAGGGAGGGGAATGATTTAGAAAGGTGGAGGAATGTGGAGTTAGGAAGGTGGAATTGAGGAAAGGAAAACAGATGATAGATTTCAGGGAAATAATCCAAATAATCCAACAGAGAGAGGCAGAGGAGTGAGAAACTCCTCTCTGGGAAGAGATGGGACCATCCTGCTGTGGGCCTGGGAGATCAGCTGGACTTCCAAAGTGTGCAGCCCTGCAGCTCCTTGGGGCTCATTGGAAACACCAAATTCCTCTTACCAGGGCCAGAGGACCTCATTCTGGTGGTGCTCCTGTTTGCTGGAGCGTTCCTGGCTTCTCCTCCCGCTCAGTAACAAATCCTGGAGCAGTTTCCTTGCACCATCCAGGGCTGGACACTGACAACTCACCCTGGAGCCAGCGTTGGCTGCACTGGGGAACAGGAGACCAGCCTGCTTTGGGGTAATTCCAGGCTTTTTTAGCTTCATGGGAGCATCTCAACAAACATTCGGGCTGGCCTGCTTCCCGACAGCTGCACACGGAGAGCTGGGATGCACAGAGAAGCTTTATGGCCTCTGCAGCTCCAGGTAAGGGTTGATGGGATTGAAATGAGCCGAGGAAAGCTCAGAGCCCATGAGCCTGAGGCTTCCCATGGCTGCTCCAGGGAAAATGGGGCCAACCCAAGCACACACACTGGGCTCCCTGTACTGCCAAGCTGGGCTGAGTAAGGTCAGAGTCAGGCAGAAACAAGAGACAGAAAAGGCTGATTAGGTCACTCATTTCGTCCTCTTACCAATTAGACAGGAAATTATTTAACTGCTTTATTTATTTATTTAGGAATGTACCTCAGCAGGAAAACCCCGGCAGCAAGAGCTGCCCTTGTGCAGAGGGAAGGGTGGAAGCCCAGCTCCTCATTCATAAATGCACATTTGTGAAAAGCATCTGCTGAAGGAAAATCTGGGGAGGAAACCTCTCCTGACAAGCCTCTGAGGCTATGTGGGCTACAGGGCTGGGGAGGGAAGTGGGATTTGCTGTGTCCTGGGTATGGGCGCTCTTCTGGAACATCCCTATTGTGTTATCTCCTTTCCTAGAGACATTTTCCAATTCCAGAGGGTCAAAGAGACCCTCAAACCCCACCTCCTGGGCTTGGTGGCTCCTGGGGCAGCACCAGCCCCCTGTCACCCCTTGCTCACCCAACTCAGCCCAGCTCAGCCCCTTTCTGGGAAAAGCTTTGTCTGGTGAGGAATTTGCAGTGCAGCTCCTCCAGCAGGATGGGAGGATTGTCCCATTGGACAGCTGAGAAGATTTATGAGGTCCTTAAATGGAACTCTCTGGAGAGAGCCCAGGAATGGTTTGATCTCTGCCCCAGGTCCTTCATCCACAGCAATGCAGGGTTGCAGGGCCATGGTCACAAAGAGGGAGAGCAGTGCCAGCAGCTCCCTTCCTGCCTTGGTGTCATCAGCACTCCGCTCCCCTTTCAAAATGATGATGAAAACCAATTTCCAAACCTCAGGGTTTGTTGGTTTTTTTTTTCCCTAAATGGAATTCTTGCTTCCCAGCCAGCCTCAGCTCACTTGTGAAGCAGAAGGGCAGTCAGGGGGCTCTCCTGGGTGGACGTGGGCTGGAATGGGCTCGGGCTCTGCCTTGGAAACCAGAGGAGAGAAACCCCATGGCCAGGACTGCGGCACCCTGGGGCAGGTCCCAAAGGCAAACGGGGCCATGGCCAATGTGTGTGAGCCAGGGGGACAAGATGGAATTGGTGACACATGTCCCCACCTGCACAGAGACCCAGGGAAGCTGTGTGTGTGGAATGGGGGATGCTGTGCGTGGGAATGCTGTGTGTGGAATTCTGTGTGCAGGGAATGCTGTGTGCAGGGAATGCTGTGTGTGGAATTCTGTGTGTGGAATTCTGTGTGCAGGGAATGCTGTGTGCAGGGAATGCTGTGTGTGGAATTCTGTGTGTGGAATTCTGTGTGCAGGGAATGCTGTGTGCTGGGAATTCTGTTTGCAGGGAAGTCTGTGTGCAGGGTATGCTGTGTGCAGGGAATGCTGTGTGTGGATGCTGTGTGTGGAATTCTGTGTGCAGGGAATGCTGTGTGTAGAATTCTGTGTGCAGGAAATTCTGTGTGCAGGGAATGCTGTGTGTGGAATTTGTGTGCAGGGAATGCTGTGTGCAGGGAATGCTGTGTGTGGAATTCTGTGTGCAGGGAATTCTGTGTGCAGAGAATTCTGTGTGTGGAATTCTGTGTGCAGGGAATGCTGTGTGTGGAATTCTGTGTGCAGGAAATTCTGTGTGCAGAGAATGCTGTGTGTGGATGCTGTGTTGGAGGTGCCCTGTCAGAGCACACCTGTGCCCCCCACACCTGTGCCCCCCACACCTGTGTCCCCCACACCTGTGTCCCCCACACCTGTGCCCCCCACACCTGTGTCCCCCACACCTGTGCCCCCCACACCTGTGTCCCGCTGCACCAGGGCTCCTGCTGTGCCTGCCATGGGCAGGATTGGATGTGCTAAAGCATCCCCGTGTGCCAGGGCCTGAGCCAAGCAGGGCACAGCAGTGGCCGTGTCTCCTCATGCTGGGGCTGCCTCCTCTCCTTGCTCTCCCTCTCCCCAGCCCTGGCAGGACACGGCACAGCTGGGCTCTGTGTCCCCTGGGTGGTGGCACAGGCAGCTGGGCACAGCTGGGCACAGCTGGGCTCTGTGTCCCTGGGTGGTGGCACAGGCAGCTGGGCACTGCTCCCGAGAGCAGAGCTCCAAAGGATCCCGGCCCAGGGACGCAGCTGCTCTGCTGTTATCACACAAGAGCAGAGATGAGACAACCCAGTTATCAAGGAGAGAGACAGAGAGACAGAGAGGGAGAGAGAGGCTCCTTCTCCCCTCCATCCCCTCCATCCCCCCCCCATCCTTCTCCGTGATCATTCTTGTTATTCATTTCCCCTCTCCTCTCCTTGCCAGGCAGACGCTTTCACAGGGCAAATCCAAACGAAAGCCTTGCAAAGAGGATGCTCATAAAATATTTATGGAGAACTGCGGTGAACACGAGTAGGATAATGAGGGTCTGTGGGAAATGGGATGTGTCCAAACTCGCACAGTGAAGGCCTCGTACGAGGCAGAGGCGCACGGTGGAGGCCATTAGTGAGTCCTGCAGGGTCTACACTCATTTCCTTCTCAGCTGCCACACACAGCTCTGCTTTGGCTTTCCCTCGCTGGCACTGGGGCTTTTCCTCCCTGGCAGCTGCTGCCTGGGAATGGCTGGAGGGCACTGGGGGCTGTGCAATGCTCCAGTCCCTTGGAGCAGGACAGGGACACTGTGCCACCTCTGGGATCAGGACACAGCCACTGTGTCACCTCTGGGATCAGGACAGGGACACTGTGCCACCAGAGCAGGACACGGCCACTGTGCCACCTCTGGGAGGCAGCCTGGTCACCAGCCCTCCTCTCCCAGACACTTTTCCTGCGCTCCAGCCCCGTGACTGTCCTGCACCCCCTGACAAACTCACACAGGGCAGCTGGGGAGGGCAGCAAGGTCTGGCAGAGGGACGGGAATCAGTTCCTTTCATCGGGGTTGCTTTAGGAAAGGGAAGGTTGGCTCAGGTCTGAGCACCTCCTTTCCCCGACCCTTCCCTGCCATCCCCTGCAGTCTGTGGGGCTCTGCTCCCATAAACGCCCCCACACTCAGCCCCAAGGCCTGATACCAAGCGCTGCTGGTGCCAAGAAGGGGCTCTGAGGCTCCGGGTGAGCTCTGGTGAGGTGCAAACCTATCCTGTCCTGGGAGCAGAACCCATAAACACAGCAGCCCCCCTAAGGCAGGGATGACCTGCCTCAGACCGTGTCCTGCAGCAGCCATTCCAGCTCCTTCTCCAGTTTCCCGGGGCGGGTGTCCCACAGCTGGAATGCTGCTGACCTTTGCAGAGCCTGCCCCAAGCTGCAATTCCTCTGCACTTGGCCAAGGGCACCTCGGGGGCACTGCTGCTCCTCTTCCTCCCTCTGCTCTCCCCCAGCAAGCCCCCAAAAAGCCCTTGAACTCGTGTTGGAGCGCTGATCCTGCTGGGAGCCATGCCGCTGGCAGATGTTTGCTGTGATACAGGACACGACAGCTTTTATGGCTTGTCAGCTGGAACCCAATCTCCTCGGGTCTTTAGGTTAAAATGGAAAAGCAAAGCTTGCACGCATGGCTGTGCCAGCAGCACGGCCTGCTGAGCCTCCCAGCAGTCCCAGAACCTTCTGGAACAGAGCAGGAACCTCCATGTCCCTCACCATCACCCAGCCCAGCAGCCCCAGAACCTCCTGGAGCAGGAAGGTGGGTGTCCTTTACTGTCACCCAGCACAGCAGCCCCAGAACCTTCTTGGGCAGGAATCTGGGTGTCCCTCACCATCACCCAGCCCAGCCCAGCAGCCCCAGAACCTCCTGGAGCAGGAATCTCCATGTCCCTCACCATCATCCAGCAGCTCCAGAACCTCCTGGAGCAGGAAGCCAGGCTGCCTTCACCATCCCACTCTGTCCAGGCTGCTTTTCCCAGCCCCATGTCCCAGGACATGCCCTGTGTCCCTGCAGTGACACATCTGTGGGGTTGGGATGTTCCTGACCCCAGCTCAGACTGCCTGGGGTGGGCATTTTTCCTGCCAGCCCCAGGAGGAGCAAACAAGCAAGGTCACACATACCTTCCTTATGATGACTGCAGGGAGATCCCCACCTCTTCCAGGCTGGGAAACCACCGCAGTGCTTCAGGCTATTGCACATCACCAAACATTACCAAATCCTGGAGAATTACAAGAAACCCCATGTCTGCCTCACTCCCACTGCTGAAGGAAGGACAATTATCCCCCTGGCAGCTGAGAGGGTTCCTCACCTCCCCAGAGCTGCCTGGTGGAATTGTGCTGTCTCCCATGTGGGAGCCGGCAGGGATGGTTCAGAGAACCATGGAATAGTTCAGGTTGGAAAAGACCTGTAAGATCATCAGGTGCAGCTGTCAATTCAGCACTGCTGAGCCCAGGTTTAGGTTTAAATAAAACACTGCCAGGTTTCAGGTTTAGGTTTAAATAAAACACTGCTAGATTTCAGGTCACCCTCTCCACCTGTCCTGGTGCTACCACAGCACCTGAGAAGGTCCCGCAACCTGGGGTTGCCAATGATCAAATCCTTGATCAGTGTCACACCAGGGCCTCTGGGGGGTGAGGCACAGAGAAGCTGCTCCCTGGAGGCTCCTGGTGGTGTCTCACCCTCTAGACCAGCATGGGACACTCAGGAAGAGCTGCCTGGCTGATGGATCCCCACCCTTTCCTCTCCCCCTCCATCTCCATCGCCCACAAGTCTCAAAGTTCAAGTGGTTCAGGACGGGGAAGAGTGTTCCAGACATGAAAGGTATTTCTGGGCATGGGGGAAGAAGTGATTAATCTCAATTAAACGCTTGGACACTGTATAATCTGCGGCAGCAGATTGGGTTACCAGTCCTCCTTCCCATGGCTCTTGGAGGGGGATTCCAGCCTGAGGAGACTTTGGGAAGATGTTTTGACTGCTGAAGTGCCAAACTTAACCCTGTTGTAATTGGGGCTGTGGTGAAACATGGATGTTGTTTTTTGCTTCCTGAGCCTCCCAGACAGCTCGAGGTTTGTGCAGCTGTCACCTCTTTCCCTTTCACACTGTGACAGCTCCCACCCCAGCTCACTTTTCCCAAGGTCACTGCTCAGAAAAAAAAAAAAAAAAAAAAAAAGGGAAAAGAAAAGAAAAGAAACCACAGAGGCTGGTGCTTCCAAACTCCAGGAGCAGCTCAGCAGCCTGGGCAGAGGTGCAGGGAATAAATGCTCACCCAGCTCCCAGGCTTCCTGCTGCTGGGTTGGGGTTTTCCTCCTCCAGCCCAGACCCCACATCCCACTGGCTCTGCAGGGCTCCCACAGCTCCATGAGCATCCCCCAGAGCTGGGGGCTCCTTGGGATCCGTGTGCACCAAGCCCTGCTTGGGTGCTGGCATGGATCAGCCCCACGTGAGCTGCAGCACCAGCAGGATTTGAGCATTGCTCCCCGAGGAGAGCAGTGGCTGTGGAGCAGTGAGGAGCCAGACACACAGAGAGAAGGGTTTCATCCAACAGAGCTCTCAGATCCTCCTTGTTATTTAACAGCCTCTTTCCCCAGACTAAAGAGCTGCTCCTGATGTTCTGTAGGGACTAATAACAGCCTAATCCCAAGTTGTAATGGACTAAACACACCCAGCTTGTTCTGAGGTTCACCCAGAGAGATCCCACATCCCCCCTGTGCTCTGAGCCCTTTGTGGTGTCACACAGCACACGGCCCTCAGTGACATGAGACAGTTCTGGGTAAGAAGTTAAAAATAAATATATTCCCAGGGGGAGCTGCAGAGGGATAGACCGAGCCAGGGTGTAATTACCTGAGCTGGAACAGAGCCAGGCTCTAAACTTGTATTGCAAATTCTTTGCATTGCTTTAGATACCTGCTAACAAAGTGATTATAAAAACCATATTTATAGAAGATTAGGAGCTATGCAATAGATCCACATCCGTAATTAACCATAATAGATCTGCATTGATTATTATTGATGTTAATCCTCTTCTAAATATGTGCGCATTAATTAGTCAGCGTTTACCACAGACGCAATTATTTTAGGAACAGACACAGTTGGTGGGGGCAGCAGACAACGGGGTGTTTATTCCGATTTTAGTGTTTATTTTTCTCTCTGCAGCAGCACCTACATCAGGTTGTACAAGAACAAAGAGCATCTGAGTCCAAGGGCCTGGAGCATCCAGGCTCCCACACTGTGATAAGCTCTTACAAGTGCCTGGGAAGGATCTTGCCAAAATATTACTTTTGATGCATAAAATATTTCCTCGTTACTATGAAACACAGCGTGGTGCCAGCCTCCAAGGGTGACACTGCTCCTTTTCCTGGCTGCCTGTGGGGGTGTTCAGCTCCAGCACCGTGTGTGCCTCATCCCAGTGCTCCTGGTGGCTAGGCTGCGGGTGGGAATTGCTTTTTGGGAATGAAATCTGGGTGGGTTGGTGGGGGGAGCCTTCAGGACACTTCCTGGGGGTGCTCAGCTGGGCCTGGCTTTCAGGAGCCTTGGAATTTGCTCATCACTTTCCCAGCTGGAACACACGGGATGTCCTGGTTTGGGCAGGGAGAGAATTCAGCCTCTGGAATTCTTTCCCCATCATGATGATCTGACCCCACCAAGAGCTGGGGACCATCTGCACTCAACATCCTCCAAGAGCCATTGGGTACCAGGGTCTGCATGTCATGGGCTGTTCCTGTTTGAGACACCCTAGAGCCTCCCAGAAATAACTCAGTGGAAAACACCTGTCCTGTCTTCTTCCCTTTCTGTCCTTCATCTTCTTTTATTTCCTTCTCCCTGTCCTTTATCTCTCTCTCTGCCTTCAAGCAGGAAGAGCAGGAAAGAGTTGGTGCACCCCCTCTTTGAATTGTGCTGCTTCCACAGCCTTGTGTCCCTTTGTCCTTGTGTCCTTGTGTCCCTGTGTCCCATGTCCCTGTGTCCCTGTGTCCCTGTGTCACACTGTCCCTGTGTCCCATGTCCCTGTGTCCCTGTGTCCTTGTGTCCCTGTATCCCTGTGTCCCATGTCTCTGTGTCCCACTGTTCCTGTGTCCCTTTGTCCCTGTCCTTGTGTCCCATGTCCCTGTGTCCCATGTCCCTGTGTCCCATGTCCCTGTGTCCCTGTGTCCCACTGTCCCCTCCCCTTCTCCATTGACATTCCCATGGAGATGCCTCCCACAAGGCAATGGTAGGGAAGATGATTCCAGCACTGGCACTCGCCCCAGGCCAGAGCATCCCCAGTGGTGAAGAGTTTTGGTCAGCTTTGGGTGAGAAGAGTCCGTGAGCATCCCACCACCCAAGGAAGGGCAGGAGGTAGTGCTGGGAGAACTGGATTGAGGAGCTGGGGGCGCTGGGTGAAGCTGCAGGACCCTCAGGTGCTGCAGCCTGGCATGGAGCGGGGTCACAGCTGCCACTGTGGGATGTGGTCCCTGTGCAGAGGAGGGAGGAGGAGCTGCCCTGTCCCAGCACTGCTGCCACGGCGATGCCACATCCCAAAATCCCCGTTGCTCCCAACCCCTAATGGACACCTGACGGCTAAAGCAGCTTCCCTCCGGTGCTCGCTTGTGCCCAGAACAGCAGCAATCATGACCCAGATCCTGATCCCTATGTTGCAAACCCCCTTTCCAAATCCAGCAATTAGCCTCCAATTTGCTTTCCCCATTAATGGCAAATGGGGTCTCTCTGGGATGCTCTGACCAGACCCTGTTTTCTTCATCAGCTCAACACCTTCTCCTCTTATTTATTTTTCACCCTTTCCCCAAATGCATTCCCCACCACAAAAATAACATTTTTCAGATCTTTGCAATCATTTATTCCACATTTTTCTGCCACAGCTTTGCAGGAATCAGCGTTTCTGGTGGGAGCAGGGAGGGAAGATGAGCAGCTCCAGCCTCTCCTTCCACAACCGATGAGCCGGGGTCTTGTTTGGGGTCTGCGGTCCAGGAGGGCCCCCCGTGACACCCACAGAGTTCAGACCAATTAGGGACTTCTGACTGGGGGGAAAAAGGGAAAAGAAAGAGCCAGGAAGGCTGGGCTCGCCTTTTTCTCTTCTTTTTAATGGCAGGCCCCCGGGGGCTCGGCGGCATCCTTGAGAATGGAAATCCTTCCAAATGGAAATCCTGCCTGCCCCTCACGGCAGCGCATGAATGTCACCGAGGGGATGAAAGGGAGCCAAAGGCGACCCTGCTCCCGACGGCATGGCGGGGGGGACCGAGCTAATGGGAGCACGGACACATCAAGGAGGGGTGTTCGGGACACATCAAGGAGGGGTGTTCAGGGCCAACCTGAGGGGTTTTCCCTCCTCCTCGCTGGGAAGCAGCTGGAAGAAGGAAGAGAAGCAAATGAGAGGCGGCAGAACTGTGACATTTTCAAGGACCTGTAGACAGTGTCACCCATGGAGGCACAAGGCTTTGGAAAATCAGGAGAAAATGTGCTGATGTGCTGGTCGGGACCGGGGCTGGCATCACACCCAGCCGGCAAAATGCTGAATAATTTTGGTGGCCTTTAAATCTTTGCTTAAAATGAACCTTTGCAAGCTGAGGAGCCCTCAGGGCACAGTGTCCCCTGGGACCTCCTAGCTCAATGCCCGAAGCAAATTAGGGACCATCCCAGACAAAGAGAATCCATTCCCTTTAGGAAATCCCAGATTTCCTGGGCTGGGGGCTGCTCTGTGCGGGAGGGTCTGCAGGCACATCCCATTATGGTAAAATCTGCTGTTCCTGGGCTTCAGCTGGGACGAACCCCAGGGAAATAGCTCCACTTCATACCCGGGGAACAATGCTCCAGAAAATGGAAACAGCTTTCCAAAGAACCTCCTTGGGTTTCCGCCTTTGTTGTGCTGCTCTGCCGGGGCTCTGGGGAGGGGGGTGAGTTTCACCCCGCTGGTCAGGCTGTGTTGGGTTTGGGATCAGAATCTTTGGGCTGGTGGTCACCCTGTGCCTCAGCCCCGCAGGATGAGCACAGCTCTCTGTGCTGTTCAGAAAAAAAGGGAAAAATCCTACAGAAAAGGAATTCCTGGAAGAATTAAGGGACAACCAGCCCCACTAGTACCTTCTGTGTGTGTGAAACTCTCCCCCAAATTAGAATATCCCAGTTTAAAGAGCTTGGGAAAGCAAATTATTTGGGGTGATTCTGGGAGCAGACAGAGGATTTTGTCCAAAGCTTGACTCCAGCACAGGTTCAAATCTGTCGCTCACACATCCCAGCCTGGCCAGGGGTGCAGGTGACAGCCATGGATGCAGGACCTGGCTCAGCCAAGCCCTGCTGGTGGTTGGAGCAGCGTGGGGAAAGGAGGGCTGTGGGATCTGGACTTGCTCCCAGCTAAAGCTGGGGGAAATTTCCTTGGAAAAAAAAATACCAGTTCATCGAAACTGAAATATTTCATTAACATATTTTGGGTCTGGGAAGATGCTGCCAGCAGACTCCCAGCCACATCTCCCAGCTGAGCTGCTTTTGCCCCGGATAGCCCTGCCCAGGGCTCTGGGGTGGCTCCCTGGGCATCCTACCCTGCTCTGACACCGGGGCCAGGGGCTGAGGGGCTGCCTGGGAGCCCCCGCACTGAATTATGGAGTCACAGGATGCTCTGGCTTGGAAGGAATCTTAAAGCTCACGGATCTCTGGCACTTCAGAACGGCCAGGATTTGCCATGTTTTCAGCGGGAGATGGGGACAGGGAGAAGTGCAGCTCCCTGGCACTGGGGAAGTGGAGCAGGAGGGAGAGGCTTGATGTTGATTGAGAAGGAAGTGTTTGAGATGGAGAATTTAAAAAATGAGCCCTTCCCCGTGGCCGTGCTGCCGTTACAGGCGCTGCAGAGAGCGAGGAGGGGGCGAAGGGCTGCTCCTTCTTGAAAGTCTTCTTGGTTTGACTGGATAATCCCAATTTACAAAACAGCTGAGTTTTAAAATGCTGCAATAATCCGCTCATTAGCCCTGGCTGGGAGGCGGCGCCCGGGGGCATTCCCAGAGGAAGGTGGGACGGGTGGCTCAGGAGATAATTGCTGCATGCTCGAACCCCCCCAGAGGTGGCGGATCCGCGAATTTTGGCGAATTCCTTTGTGTCCCCGGCAGCTGCCCTGCGTGAGAGCCGAGCCGTGCCGTGCCGTGCCTGCAGCAGCATTCCCAGCGAGGCTGGGGAGCTCCACGCAGGAATTCTGCCTTCCCGCTGGCACCGGCAGATCCGCAAGGAATGGCAGGGATGGGATACAGGAGTCAGCAGGATGCTGAAGAGGCGTTCCTGGCATCAGCTGTAGGGGCTGGGGCTGAGAAGAGCACAAAGCACCTGGGGCAGCTCCCAGCTGGAAGGGGACAGTGGAGAATTGGAGAAGCCACATCTGGGCTGCTGCTGTGGGTGCCAGGCTGAATGCCCCGAGCAAATCCCAGCTCGTGACCTATCCCTGGAGGTTTTCCTCCCTGCTGCACAGGGATTTGAGCGGCCTGGGATAGTGGAAAGTGTCCCAGCCCATGGCAGGGTGTGGAATGAGAGGGGCTCTAAGGTCCCTTCCAACCCAAACCATCCCAAATTGTTCGATGATTCAATTTATTGCGTTGGCCCTGAGCATTCACAGGAGCACCCAGAGGAGGTTCTCGGAGCAGAGTCCTGCTGCTGGACTCAATTCCCATTGCTGGGGGTCCCTTTCCATCCTCCCAGGTCTGCCTTTCCTCACCCCAGCGGCTGACTGGGAAAACAGACAGATGATAAATATTTTGGGGCTGGGAAAACAGACAGATGATAAATATTTTGGGGCTCATTTAAGACAAGTAAGCCCAAGGATTGTTTGTTTTATAAACACAACTCTTAGTGGGGTTTAGCCAAAATTACATTCTGAAAATCAGGGTTTTTGTTTCCTTCTCTTTGCGTAGCAACCTGTGAAACAGAGAAACACCTGTGTCCCTCATACATGAGCAGGGCTGGAGGTTTTTCAGTGAAATCTCATTTTCCAGACCAAGGATGCAGGAGGGAGTAAAGAAGCTGCCGAGTAAAGACCAGAAGAGGCTCCTGACTGTTGGGAAAATGGAGTCAGCACAGCTCAGCCCTGAGTGACCTTCATTTTGGGCAAGAAGGTTGCTGTTGAACAGGAAAAATATTACAAAACGAGAGGGATGGAATAACTGACATTTCTTGGCCAGTTACTGGGAGAATGACGGGTGTGAAGTGATGGCACTGGAGAGAGGATGGATGGGAACATGCTGCAGCCGTGTCACTCTTCCCACAATGAACCTCCTCCACACACTCTGGTGCCCAGAGCCTCTGATTTTCCTCTCTAAATTGTCACCACTGTCATTCTCTGTGCCCAAGGTGGTCCCCACATGGTGTGAAGGTGGCTCTGTGTCACCCGGGGTGAGGCAGTTCCGTCCATGCTTTGAAATCAAATCCTCGGCAACCAAAGAAGGAAGGCTGAGGGTTGTTGCCCATGCCTTTTCTCACCCAAATATGTCCAATCTCATCAGCATTCCCCTGCAGCTGCTTGAGAGATTTCCAAGAGCGCCTTGTTTTGGTTTGGGTTTTGTCAGAAAATGTGGAGCTGTCAAAGCCGAGGAGCTGTGTGGAAATGGAATGGTTTTGACGAGACTGTCATCGGGGGAAGTCTCTGAGCTCCAGGACGGAGGGGCTGATCAAACCCAGACACATTGGGGGAGACGAACAACCCTGAGCCAGCTCAGCAAGGAGAGCCAGGCAGCCTCTCCTCCCCTCTGCAGGAATTTGGAAGAGGTTGTCCAGAGAAGCTGTGCCTGCCCCATCCTTGGAAGTGTCCAAGGCCAGGCTGGACGGGCTTGGAGCAACCTGGGATAGTAGAAGGGGTCACTGCTCGGGGGATTTGAACCAGATGAGCTTCAATTTCCCCTCCAACCCAACCATTTTGGAATTCTATGACTGTGTTAAGTGTTTAGGGGAATAGCCTGAAATCTGTGTGCACCCCAAAGCTCATGGGGGGGGTCATGGAAGGCACACCCAGAGGAAGTGAAGATTCCTCTGGCTGATTCCAAACAGTTCTGGCTGTTTCTACCCAGACAGACCAAAAAAGGGAAACTGTCCTTGTCTCCAGTAGAGTTTTTTAAGGCAGGGCCTGGGAGAAATTTGCTGATTTCTGTTTTCACCTGGATCCATCTCCAGCCCACCAGGGACAGCAGGGCTTGCAGGGATGATGTGCCAAGGCCATGGCATTGGGACCCTGGGAGCTGCTGGCAGCAGGACATGGGCGCTGCCAGGGCTCAGCCACCTTGCTCAGCTCTGCTGCTCCTCAGGAAATGGATGCAAAGTATTTTATAAACAGCAACATTTGCTTTTCAAAGCAGCACCTGTGTAAACAGCCCTGGAGCGAGCACATCCACTGGGAGCCTCTGGCGAGCACCCAGAGCCCATCCCTGAGCAGGGCCAGCAATTCCTGCAGCCCAGGAACCATCAGGAGGGATGTTGGACCATTGTCCTGCTGTCCTGCTGTCTCTGTTCCCAGCTCCAGACACGTCACCTCTGCTCTTCCCCTGCCATCCCAGTGCCACCCTTGTTCTGCATGGGCAGGACAATGCCAGCATCACTCTCCATGGTGACAACAACCACGGGCAGGAGCACAGGGAGAACATCCAAGGAGAGGTGGTGCTTGAGCTGAGCACTCCAGGGATCCCCCAGCACAGCAGCACCCCCAGACTGTGCATTCCCATGGGTATCCCAGTGATCTGCCAGACAAGGACATCGGTGCTCACAGAGACAATTGGTGTCACATCCCCTCTGTCTGGGCCTCGCCAGCTGGAACCTGGGGTTAATGATCTCTACTTCACAAAGTGCTTCAAGATCCTGGGCTGAAAAAACGAGCTCAAATGCAAATGATCCTGCTCATGCCACGGGGAGGTTTATGGCCTGCACGGCTCTTAATAGCGCATTAATTAGGGCACAGGATTAAAAGTGTGCTGTGATTAAGCAAATAATTACAGAAGGAGAGGAGTGAATGGGGCGCAGGGTGCAGGGCTGGTTCCTGGGCTGCTTCCACTCCACACATTACAGGGCTGTGTTTGCAGTTGCTCTCAGCTTTGCCAAACTGGAATGGCTGGAGATGAAATTTTCCGGGCCGGTGTCTGCCTGGAGCGAAATCACTCTGCAAAGTTTCAGCCAAAATGCTGAAATCTGCTCCCAGGAATGAAAAAATGTGCTGAATTCTGGCAAATGTTTCTTTACGATGCTCTCGCTCTTCCCCAGGTCTCTTTACAGCGGGAGCTCCCAAACTGGGAGGATGTTTTTGTGCCTGGAATGCCCTTTGTGTCCTCCTGCCTGGAAAACACGGCTGGGCTTGGCCACGTGCTGAGCCATGAGCAAGGACAGCTCATCAAAATTTGCTGTATCTTTGCCATTAACATCCTGATTGAGATGGGGGCTCTGAAGCAGGAAAAGGAAGGATGGGAGATGGATTAGGGATTCAGGCATGCCAGCACCCTTCTGGGGTGCAGTCCCCAGCTCAGGCCGTGATGTCTGCTGGTGTCCCCAGCCATCATTTTCACTGGTGAGCAAACATCTCCTGTGAGCCTTGTGCCTTGAATATCCAAATGCAAGATCCTGGGAGCTGACTTCAGGAGTGCTGAACATCCCTGGCTCCGGGGAAAGTCATCAGGAACAGCCAGGCTGTTAGAGAAAGGGCCATGTGCTGAGCCTCAAACAAAACCATCCCCTGCCTCAAACTGGGCACCCAGAATTGCCAATTCTTTAAATCCCAGGATACCTGTGTGGCAGCCCTCGGTCAATGAGTGGCAGAGCTGGCAGGAGCTCACATCCATGGGGGAATAATCCTGCTCCAGAAAAGCAGAGGGTGTGGTAGGGCAGAAGCAGGATTCAGAGGGAAGCCCAGGAGGAGAGACTGAGCAGCTCCAGCCCTGGTTTAGTGTGAGCTGTTGTGTTGCTGGAATGGGATAAAGGTCCTTCCATGAGCAGTGATGAGCCAAAGTGGAAATTGTGGCTGGGCAGTGCCATGAGAGACTCCTCCTACCATGGGATCAGGAGGAATTTCTTCATGGAAAGGGTCAGGCACTGGAAGGGGCTGCCCAGGGAGGTTTGGAGTCCCCATCCCTGGAGATGTCCAGGGGAGAGTGGAGGTGACACTCTGCCCTGGGCTGGTGACGAGGTGGGGATGGGGCACAGGTTGGAGTCGATGGTTTTGGAGAACATTTCCAACCTCGGTGGTTCTGGGATTCCATGATTCAGCATTGCCCCCAGCCCACACTGCTGGGCTCCTGCTGTCACACCTCACCCCCTGCTCCCTGAGGTACTGAGGGGTCAGGAACTCCTGGGCACGTCCCAGGATCTCTCACTCCCAGCCACTGGAGGTGTTGCTGCTTTTGGAGCCTCTCCGTGCCACGGAGCTGTCAGCAGGCTCAGGACCTGCCTGCAGGACAGATCTCTGAGGCAGCTGCCTACATTTTAACTCATCTTTATTTATCTCAGCCATATTTTGTTTTTAACCAGAAATTCCTGTTTTGGACAAGAAGGCGGCAGTTGCAGCGCCTGTCTCTCCTGGCAGTCTGGCTCTCCCTCTCTGCAGGCAGCTCCAGCTCCCTGCTGGGTCACATCCCAGCATGAGCAGCCAGGGAATGTTTAATGTTTGTCACACAGGTGCTCTGGGGACAGTTGCTGACACTGTTTGTGACACCTGAGCACAGCAGAGGCAGGACCTGCACTGGAGCAAGCCCCAGAGTGGTTCCAAAGAGGGGACAGGGGCCAACGTCCAGCTGGGAATTCACCTCGGAGGACGTGCGAGGGATGTCTGGTACCTTCCTCATCCCCCCGGGGCTGCTCTGCTCACACCTGGAGAAAACAGACCCTGGGCTTTGGGAGGGGGAATCTGACCCCATCCAGCCTCTGTTCCACTCAGCATTTCCAGGGCGGTCAGCTGTAATTCCTACTGGGATAATTCCATCCCGTCCCAGCAATGTTTTTCCATTTTTTAGGTGTTTTTTTTGGAATGCTTATTTTAAAGGGACAAAATAATAGTTGCAACTCATTAAAACACAAAGTGCAAACTCCTCTGCTCTGGAATCAGGCTGGGAGAAATGGGGGTGTTTAGCCTGAAGAAAAAGATCCAGAGAGAGCTCAGAGCCCCTTCCAGGGCCTAAAGGGATCCAGGAGAGCTGGAGAGGGACTTGGGACAAGGGATGAAGGACAGAACACAGGGAATGACTCCCACTGCCAGAGGGCAGGGATGGATGGGATATTGGGAGGGAATTCCTGGCTGTGAGGGTGGGGAGGCCCTGGCACAGGTGCCCAGAGCAGGTGTGACTGCCCCTGGATCCCTGGAAGTGACCAAGGCCAGGTTGGACGGGGCTTGGAGCAGCCTGGGATAGGGGAAGGTGTCCCTGCCTTTGGCAGGGGGTGGCATTTAAGGTCAAGGGGCTTCAAGGTCAAAGGTATCAAACCAACAGTCTGCAAATTCCAGCTTCCACCACCAATTCCAATTACCATCCCCTCAAAGTATTCACAGGAATATCTGTGGAAAACAAAACAAAACAAAGCATCTTAAATGCCTTCAGGGTCCTGATCCAAGGAAGTAATGGAGAGCCTTTCTTTGGATTTCAAATGAATTTGGTCAGCTCCAGCCAGACTTGGAGAGATTGATCATTAAATATTTTTTGAAGGATTCTCCCAGTGTTATCCATGCACAAATGGCTTCAGCATCTGCCTGGCTCAAGTCAGCAATCCTGGGTTTTTTTAAGCATTCAGGTCAGCCATTAAAATACCAATTGAGAATATTTTTGCAGGTTTTATTCTCACACCAAGCTGGCAGTCAAGCTGGCACTTCTCTTTTCATCTTCACTTCCCATCTCCTCAATATAGCGTGTCCATCAATTTGCTTTTATTTATTTTTTCCAGGCTATTTTAGACAATCTGCTGAAGGAATCTCACTCAGCAACGAGTGCTGACCTTGAGCCGCTCCCCTTTCTCTCCCTCTCCTTTATTTAAGAATGTGCAATGAATTAAGACATCACTTCATCCCTGCGCAGGCAGCAGCGGCTCTCCAATGGAGCATGAATGGCAGGGCTGCGGGCAGCGCTGGCCTGGAAATGTGATCTGATGGAAACGAGGGCTGACCTGCTTCCAGACACAACAATGGGACATGGGAGGAGCCCTGCCTGCCAAAGGGGACACAGAGGAGTCCACCCTCCCAAAGGGGACACGGAGGAGCCAACCCTCCCAAAGGGGACTCGAGGGATGTGCCCCCCATGTCTCTTGGAGCCTCCTGAGTGAGCAGAGGGAGGATGAGGAGCATGGAGGTCCCAGGAGCAGGGTGGGGCTGTAATCCTGCTGAGATACAGGGGATTGGCACCCAACCCGGACTGCTCTGCACCCAAGCACACAGTCTGGGGCACAGTGGCATTGTCCCGCCATGCTGGAGCTGCTGTGGCACCTGCCTTTGGGCTCAGCCATCAGGGCCAGCTCAGCCAGGCAGCCTGGCACTGCTTCCCCCTCCAAGTGCTCCATCCCACCTTTCCCTGCTCCTCCCAAGGTGCTGGCAGGGTGTCCATCATCAGCGATTGCCTCAGAAACCTCCTCTCACAGAAGCTGAAACCCAGGCAGAAAGGGATCTGACCCCAGGGAGTGACTGAGGCAGGGCAGAGAGCAGTGGGACCCTGCCACTGCTGGTGTGTCCCATACCATGGACTCCCAGGAGTTACCAGGAGCAGCTCAGGAATGAGCCTGGGTGGGAGGCAGCCACCCCAGCACTGCTCTGCCAGCACCACGCGTCACAGCCCCTCGCCGAGGGGACCTTGGTGTTTAATTGCATTTGGGGAGCAGAGGAAGGGAAATTCCTCCAATCGTTTGCTTTTTCCCAACTTTTCTATACCCACGTCTCAGAGGTAACGAGGAATTAGCACAAAACCCTTCCAAACAATAACAACGGCATTCAGTGTGCTCTGAAACTCCTGGGAACTGCAGAGACAAAAGGAATCCGTGGCATTGGGCTCGGAAAGGCTGGAGCTGTCAGAAATTCCAGCATTTCCTCTCTCTCCTTCCAGAGCTCTGCGTGAGAGGCTGCAGGGCCAGGGGTCCAACAGGGCAGGAGAGCAGGGTGCACCCAGGGACCCAGTGCACAGTCCCCCAAAGCCCCATCCCAGTCCCAGTCCTGTCCCAGTCCTGTCCCAGTCCCATCCTGGTCCCATCCCGGTCCCATCCCAGTCCCAGTCCCATCCCAGTCTCAGTCCCAGTCCCAGTTCCATTCCCATCCCAGTTCCATTCCCATCCCAGTCCCAGTCCCAGTCCTGTCCCAGTCCCATCCTGGTCCCATCCCAGTCCCAGTCCCTTCCCAGTCCCTTCCCAGTCCCAGTCCCTTCCCAGTCCCAGTTCCGTTCCCATCCCAGTTCCATTCCCATCCCAGTTCCATTCCCATCCCAGTCCCATCCCAGTCCCTTCTCAGCCCCATCCCAGTCCCATCCCAGTCCCAGTCCCGTCCCAGTCCCATCCTGGTCCCCTTCCTGGTCCCCTTCCTGGTCCCATCCCAGTCCCATCCCAGTCCCAGTCCCAGTCCCAGTCCCAGTCCCAGTCTGTTCCCAGTCCCAGCCCAGCCCCAGCCCAGATGTGATCAATAAAGCCCCGAGCTGCGGCCCCGGCTATCGGATTGCTCTGCTTTGATTTAAGGAGTTTCCCTGCCACCAGGGACAGAACACTTGGGATGTTTGCCTGGAAACGGGATCTGTGTTTAAGTCATTAGGCCAAATTCACTGCAGGTGGAGGCAGAGGCAGCCCCAGGACCGTGCTGGGGTTGTGCCCGTGCAGGGGCTGTGTTTGCTCTGTGCTCCTGCACCCAGGCAGAGCCTCTGGAGCTCCTTCCCTGCTCCCAGAGCAGGCAGGGCATGCTGGCTCTGCTCCTGCTCCTGCCAGCCTCAGGAATTTCTCGGTGCAGTTCCCCACAGCCTCCATCCCATCCACCAGCATTGCCTGCACCTTCCACACTGAACCGTGATCTCAGCCCACAGGGCCCAGGTGGTGCTGCCCCCTCCATCTTCCCCTTTTCCCTCCTTACAGCTCCAAGGAAACCTTGATGTCAGTCAAATCAGGAGCAACGGCACTGCCCAGGGCCGGGAGAGGCTCAGTATCACACACCTTGTGCATCCCTGGTGTCCCATGGAGCACCCTCTCCACTCGGGGGCCTGGGGATATCCAGCAGCCCTGACCTCAGCTCTGGGGCTGGAACAGGCTTGGGCCAGCAGCACAGCCCATCTTCTCCCCCCTGAGCCCTCACACCTCCTCATCCCCCTCTGTCCCCCACCACCACCCCATCTTCCGAGTGGCCTTGAGCCTTCAAAGACAGGGGGAGAACAGGGGGGAAAATCCACAGAGATGATTTTAAAAAATTTAAAGCAAAATATCTGGTCTTGGCTGCTGTTAAAATCAGAGCATTTCATTAAAAGGCTGCAGGGCTTTTAAAGACAAACTCTAAGCAGAGCTATGAATAATGCAGCTTCTATTCAGAACATGAAGATTTTAGCACATCCATAATACATGGGGTCAACCTGGGAAGAGGCTGCTAATGCACGGGAATGCAAGAGGCAGCAGCCTCAGCTGCTCTGAAAGGAAAACAAACGCGGGATCTGGAGGAGCTCTCCCACTGGCCCAGCACTCTGGGGTATGGCGAGGCTCCGAGGGATTTTTAAATCCTTTTTATTGGTGTCTTTCTCAACTAAAATAAACTTTGTAATCTCATTAAGAGCTTGGGGGCTGGTGCAGGCGTGCTGGACGTGGCCCATGGAGCTCTGTAAATAACTGGCAGTGGAGCTGGCTCCACGCTCAGGGCTGGGAGCTGGGGGGGCACAGAGAGCTCGGGGTGTCCTGGAGTGCTCCACATGCTCCACATGCTCTGGGCTTTGCTGTGGGACTCCCTGGAAAGGGAAAAGTGGGACAGGGCTCAGCTTGGGCGGACAACACCAGCGCTGTGGCACTGGCTGATCCCTGGGATGAGCTGGTGGTGCCTTTGGGAGTGCTGCAGCCACTGGGTGGGATGAACTTAATGGAATCACAGAATCATTAAGGTTGGGAAAAGAATCATTGAGGTTGGGAAAGCCCTCCAAGGCCATCGAGTCCAAGCTGTGCCCCATCCCCACCTTGTCACCAGCCCAGGGCACTGAGTGCCACCTCAGTGCTTGGACATCTCAAACCTCCCAGGGCAGCCCCTTCCAATGCCTGGCCACCCTTTCCAGGAGGAAATTCCTCCTGCTGTCCAAGCTTAATGTCCCTGGTGTGCAGGACAGTGGGTTTTAAACCTGGATGGGGCCCTGGGGGAGCCTTGGATGTGTCTGAGCTGTGGGAACGGAGCCAAGGGATGAACATCATCACCCTCAGGAAAACACAATGGCTGCAGTGAGGAAAACTGGTTCCTCCAACAGTTTTATTCACAGACTGTTTGGTGGCTTTAGCAGAGCTCCCGAGTTATCTCCCTCCTCCGCTCTTTAGCGCCACAGAGAGAGTGTTCTCCCAGTCCCTTATCTCCTTAATAGCCCTTCCTTTGGAGAGCTGAGATATCAGCAGATCTGAGCAGCATCGTGTCCCTCAAACACGGGCTGCTCTAAAAAAATGGTCCCTTTTCACAGAAAAACCTGTGTAGGAGTCGCTTGTGCCCATAAACTGAAGCTAGAAGAAAAAAGGGGTCTCAGTGGCTTTTGTGGGACTGATGGGGAACAATTCATCCTCTGCATCAGGGCTGGGTAAATCTGATTTGGCTGCAAACCTGAATTACTATTTGCTTTTTTTTTTTTTTTTTTTTCCTAGTGAAAGAAGATTTAGTGACAACCCCCCTGATGTTGGTTTGGTGCCTGTGCAATCTGTCAGCAAGGACAAGTTCCCCACACTTAATCCAATTACACAAAAATTCCCTCGCAGAATTATTTGGGGATGAAATAGGCAAAAAAAGTCACAGGAGACCCTTCATCCCCAGTTTTATACCAGTGCATGAGCTACTCCTCCTGTCTGGTGATGGGCTGGAAGCGTCACCAGAGCACAGCCCACACAGAGGGACCCACTTGGGAAGTGCTGGTGCAGGGAGAGCCTGGGATGTTTTATGGAATTCCCATTCCCAGAGCATGAAAACTCCCATGAGAGCTGAGGTGGGTCTGGGCAGGAGCTGTGAGGAGTCTTGCACTCCCAGGGCTTGGGGGACACGTGGGACCAGGTGACTGGAGGTGGACAGAGTCCAGCTGTGGCTCCACACTGTGGGAATCATGGAATCTCAGACCAGTTCTTGTTCAAAGAGACCTTAAAACTCATCCCACTGAGGGATGAGGGACACCTTCCACTGTCCCAGGCTGCTCCAAGCCCTGTCCAGCCTGGCCTTGGACACTGCCAGGGATCCAGGGACAGCCACAGCTGCTCTGAGCACCCTGTGCCAGGGCCTCAGCACCTTCACAGCCAGGAATCCCTTCCCAGTATCCCATCCAGCCCTGCTCTCTGGCAATGGGAAGCCATTCCCTGTGTCCTGTCCCTCCATCCCTTGTCCCCAGTCCCTCTCCAGATTTCCTGGAGCCCCTTTAAGGACTGGAGGGGCTCTGGGGTCTCCCTGGAGCCTTCTCTTCAGGCTGAACACCCCCAGCTCTCCCCAGCCTGATTCCAGAGCCAAGGGAATTCAGGTGGAAAATGAGCTGAGCCCATGGATCCTCCTCCCACGGATCCTCCTTTACTCCAGGGAGGGAAACAAGTGGATGTGATCCCAGCCTGGCCAGTGCAGGGCCTTGCAGGTTTTGGTCTGCTCTAAGCTGAATCTGCCTCCTTTTCCCAAGACATGGGGCTGCTCCCCATTCCCGGGAAGGCAATCGCTCTGTCTGACACCTCGGTGTGCTCGGAAGAATTTCCTGATGCTCAAATTTCCTCTTCCCCGCTGCCTTTCTCACACTTCACGTCTGCAGCTCTGCCTCCATCTGCTTCCCCTCCTTCCTTTCTCCCTCTTGGGCAGGTGGGGAAAAGAGAAAGTGCCTGTGGACAGAGAAAAAATTCACTGTGGCAGACGTGGAGCTGATTTCATTCCTGGGGTAAACTTGGGAAAGGCTCCAGGGCTTTCCTGGGGGGGAATTTGGCCAGGGGGAAGAGGAGGCATGGGGAATACATTAGGAGGGTCACCCCACTGGCTACAAACAGGCTTCGTATTGTTGCCAAATGTTCATTAATCCAAAAATAGAATTTCAGAAATGTACAACCTTGCAGCAGGAATTCAGACAATCCAGGAAATCCAGAGGTAGCCCCGTGACCCGGAGAAAGCCCTGGGGTACCCCCAGGAGAGGGGGTGTGGATCAGGCTGGCGGAGCAGCTTCAGGGGATGGAAACCCAGGGCTGTTCATATATCATCACTCCAGGGAGAGCTGAGGGGCAAAAGGCAGGAATAAATATCCCATTGCCTCCGGATGCTGACATTTTGGGCAGGAACACAGCAGAGAGGCAGCCACGGCCATCAGCTCAGTGCTGGAGAGCTGGGGGGACAAAGGAGGGGACTGAGCTGCCTTGGGCTCTGTGTCCCCTCATCCTTTGGTGAGTGCAGGAGCCCTGTCCCCTCTCTTGAGGCTGCAGTGACCCCGAGATAGGACTAATAATAGTCACAACTGGACTAAACCTCCCTGAACTAGCCTTCCTCCACATCTCAACTCACCCATCCTTCAAAGCCATACTTCTCCTATGCTCGGGCTCCATTATTCACAACCTAAATGGCGAACAAGACATCCCAAAAATAGGAGGATTCCAAAAAACACAACCCACAGCAATTTAATGCCTTACCATCGGCAACCTCACTCTAATAGGAACACCATTCCTAGCAGGAAAAGACCAAATTATCGAAAACCTAAATAGATCCTATCTAAACACCTGAGCTCTTCTCTTGACTCTGCTAGCCGCATCATTCACTGCAGAATACACAATCCCCATAGCCAGCTTCGTTCAAATCCTGCCCCTAACCCTGGCAGGGGCTGTCCCGGGTCCCACCTGGCTGCAGCACCAGCACGGGCATGGCAAGGCCTTGATGCAGCCAAGGTTTGTGCCCTGGAACGAAGAGGAAAGTTTCTGTCATCAAAGAGGAGACAGCCTGGGCTCTGGGAGCAGCTCTGCCCTGGGCCAGGTTTGCCTCTGCTCTCCCCAGGTCCATCCCAGAGCTGGATTTCCCCACATCCCTGGACACCCTGGCACATCCTCCCCATCCCAGCTGCTCTGCAGGCAAAGCTCCCGCAGTGAACCCGACGAGCTGAGGGTCAAACCTCCCCCCCTGCCCCCAGGAACATCCACGGAAGTGCCCCAAAAGAATGAGAAGGGAGAGAACGAGAAGCGATTTGGAGAATTAACTCCAAGAGACACAAATACTGCTGCCCCTGCCCTCTAATGCATTCTGCCTTCGGCCCTCCGTGAATGACAATGGAAAAACCATCCCGGAGAACAAAGCACGGCTGCAACGGGGGCTGGGGGTGAATTGAAACACAGAAAACACCGAGAACACAAAACCTGCTCAAGGGCACCCATGGGTACATGAGGCAGAGTAGAAACCCCGTGTCTCCACGGCTTTTTCTTGTTTTCCCAATGCCTGGAAGCATTGTGGTTGTTGCTTCCCTGGTAGGAACCGTGCAGCAGGGAAGTGCTGCTTTAGAGGCTTGGCCACGGCTGAGAAATGGATATTGTAGAAGTTGAAGTTGGATAAATGCATCTATCAGCAGTTTATGAGAGGTGCAAAATCCAGATTTGAAAAAAAAAACAAACGAAAAACAAAACCAAAAAAAACCCTGGCACGTTCTGCATTTGGTTCTTTATTTTGTCTCCCTTGTTTCTAAAGGAAAAGCAAATTAGGCTGAACTAAGACATTTGAATATTTCCTGCAAGGGGAAGCCTTTGACTTTTGAATATTAAATTATTTTCCCTTTACAATCATGCTCATCTAAATTTGTGTTTTGAGGAAGGACTTGAAAATCTCCCTGCTCTGCCTAAAGCCCTGTGGCTGTGGGGCCACCTGGCAGGCACCTCTCTCCTGGTGTCACCTGAAAGCTCCATAAAGTGACATTATTTTGGCAAGCTGGGCCCCAGGAGCTCTGTGCAGAGCAGTTTTCTGGTCTCCCCCTGCTCTGTCCCCACACCTGGCTCAGCTCAGGGTTCACAAACCAAGCCCAGGCTCAGGTGCCTGAATGAACAATATGGAAATATTCCCTCAGTGCTGCTGGGTGTTCCTTCCTGCTTTGCGGGGAAAGCTCTCCCAAATGGAGAGGAGCTGCCAAGCCTCCTTCCCTTGTGCAGGCTGGCAAAGAAATCCAGAAAGCAGATGTGGAGAGCTTCCAGAGAGTGAGTGTTGAGAGCAGTCCCAGCGCAGGGTGGGGAGGGGAAGGTGGTGATGGTGTGGTGGCATCTCTGTCCCCACTGTGGCCTGGCTCTGCCATCCACAGGTGAGGACCCAGAGGTGAGGATCCTTCCTGTCAGCTCAGGCTCAAGAAACACCCTCGGGGCTGGGGAGGAGCAAGATCCTCCAGGAATCATTGCAGGGGTTGGGAGAGCTGTGCCTCCCTGTGATCCAGGAAAAGGCAAAGTGGGAATGAATAGGATCCCCGTTATCTGGGAAAAGGGAAGGTGGGAATGAGCCAACGACTGCCATTATCTGGGGAAAGTGAACCCAGGAATGAGGCACAGATCCCCATTATCTGGGAATTGTGAACATGGGAACTGGGCCATTCCTCCCTGAGAGCTCAGGTGTCCCTCAGCTCTGTGCTCAGCAGCATCTGCTGTGTCCTGGGAAGGACCTGGTCCCCATCCTACATGGGAACTCCAGTCCTGCATGGACTTGCCACTCAAACACGATTGACAAGCAGGAGCAGAGTCCTTTTCCTGTGACTCCCAAGCACAGCATTTGGCCACCAGAGGAAACCACCACCTGTCTCTTCCACCTGGAGACCTCACGGGGTGGGAATGGGGAGGTAGGGCTGACTTCAGGCTCCTGTTGTTGAAGAATGGGGAAAGGAAGCTCCAGGGTTCATGGCGCTGCAGGGGTGGAGGATTCCCAGGATAATGGCAACTGTAAATCAGGGAAATGGATCTGGGAAAGCTGCTGAGCCCAGCTGGGCTTTCACCTGGAGAATTATCAGACACTCTGAATGATTTGTGCCAGTTTTCTCCCTGTTCCATCCCTAATAGCCGTAACAGCAATAGCTAGTGGCTCTCTGGGATCATCTCCTGCTGGGAACGCCAGGGATGGGCAATGAGAAGGACAAGTTTATTGAGACCTGGGGAGTGTCCTCGACCAGATGCTGCCCTGGGATGAGATGGTCAAGTTGAGTGTGTAAAAGTGCATCACTACACCCAATAATTCTCATTTCTTTCAGCTCTGGGTGATTCTTGGTTGCTTCCTTGGATTCCCAGTGTAAGACAAGCAGCTCTCACTATAATCCATTTCAGAGATTCCTCAGGATGAACAAACTCTTTACGCCTAATTTCAAACCCACTTGAACATTATGGGTTTGAAAGTTTGTCTAAAGGATCAAATGTTATGGAGTTCCTGTTCCAGGAGAGACTGGGAAAAAGGGCACAGAGGAAAGTATGCTTCAGCTAAAATAATTCCATACATTTTACACCACACCCTCTGCTCGCTGAGCTGCAGCAGAAATCCTCCCCCCAGCATATAGAAAATTCCCTCCATCACATTTTAATTTTATTTTAAATCCAATTTGCAGAGGAATGGCTTGAAGTCTTTGGGAAGGTTATTGTTCTAAAAATCAGCGATTCAGGCAAACTTCTAATAACATTTCAAGATAGTCACAAGTCCTTTGGGTCCCTTCTGATCACTCTACCAAAGCCAACAGATTGGACACACATCTGAGACTTTTAAATCTTTGTGGGCAACTGTTAACAAGCAGAACATCGGGAAATGGCATTCCATGGAGTTCTGCTGGCACGGCCCCGGCACGAGACGGGAGCCGGGCTGCAGATGAAGGGCTGGGGGCTGCGGCACCTGGCCCGGATCCAGCCCAGCAGCGCTGGGGGTGCTGAGCCTCTCAGGCAGACTCTCCCCTCCTGACAGGTCCTTTGAAGCAGGAGGGACGGGACAACCTCCTGGCGACCGTCCAGGACGCGAGCATGCTGAACCCACCTGGCTCCTGCAGGGAGGTGAGTCAGGGAAAAAGCGGGGATCCATTCTAAAGGGAAAAATGGGAATCCGTTCTGGCCACGGGAATGGAGATTGTGCTAACTGGAGGTACATAAAATTCCCCTTTTAAATGGGATGGAAAAGCTCTTCCTGGATTGGAAAGCAACTTATTTGTGGGTCAGAAACAAGGATGTCCCAAACCAGACCAAGAGGTGCCAGAACGAGCCTGGAAATTCTCTGATTTCACGAATTCACACACGAGATACTGCCTGTGAGGCTGTGGTGTGCAGGACCGTGGCACGCGTTTGGTCCCTGGGGAGAAGAGGACGATTATGGAGGGTGGAAAAGCCGGGAGAAACGCGTTCTTCCTCTTGATCTTTACTGGAGAAGACAATGAGGGGAAACATTTCCATTTCAAAGGCATTGTGCATAGGAAATCAGAATGTGACCTTAGCGGGCAGGGCAGTCTCTAAGGAGGAAATCAGGGAGCAACTGGAGAAAGTGTAGTAAATCCCCCGGCCTGGATGGTATTTATCCAAGATTTCAGAGAGAAATCAAGTGTGAATTCCCGGGAAGGCAGCGACATGGATACTCAGCACAATCTGGATCGAGGGAAAAGAAACCACGATAACTCCTCTGGATCAGAAGGCAAAGATGACACCAAAATCAGGGTAATATGAGAGGCAGGCACAGATGTTTCCAAATTCTCCAGAAAGCAGAAAAATTAAAGCATAGCTTGGGAGGAGCTCTCTATCCCTCCGTGGTCAGCCGTGGATCAGCAGTGGTGTTTGGATGTGACAATATCCTGCTGCTTGCAGGGTTCCTGCTCGCACGTGGTGTTTGTTCCTTCAGCAGCATCCACAGGCGGCTCCTGTCCCGCCTCCCCCGGACGGGGACAGTCCCCACGGCCCGGCCACGGGTCCCCCGTTCAGGTTGCAGCCTCCGAACCGCGGCACAGCTGCCAGGAAGCGTTTTCCCCGACGTCAGGCACGAACTCCCTGACAACCGATACCACAAACCCCATAAACCGAGCCCTGCCAAAGCCCCCGCGGCGAGCTCGGCTCTCCAGGCACAGCCCCGGCAGGTGTCACCTTGTGCTGTCCCGGCCAGGTGGGACACAGGGGCCGGATCCATCAGCAACACTCCGATCCCGGCATGGCGGGATGGAAACGGGATCATTACACGCTCCAATTCCTGCGCGGTGACTCATGCGACAGCAGGGACCAGGTGACAAAGTCACCCACCCCGGGGAGGGCCGGGGAGGGAGGAAGAGCCGCTCCCACCCCGGGTGGGGGTCCCGGCCCCCTGCGCTGCTCTCCCGTAAGATCGGACACCGAAGCATCGCAGCCGCGGGACCTGAGCCCTCGCAGCGCCGCGTTCTCCCGCTTCTCCCCGTTCCCATCCAAAGGAATAAAGGCTCCTTGTGCCGGGGGACGGCCGCGGCCATTGAGGGCCGTAATGGGAGCTGACAGCTCCGGCGGGCAGCGGCGTGGGCAGGCGGGGAGCTCCGCTCGCCTTGTCCCCCTGACAGCGCCAGCCCCGGCTCAGCGCCTGCCGGCCACAGGTTAAACACGAGCCGCTTCCCTCCCTTCCATTGTCGGCTTTTTAAACGCCTTTGTCTCCATTGTGCGGCTGGGGAGCAAAGGAGAGCCGTTCTGAGGAGCGCTCCCCCTGCGCGAGAAGCCCTACAAGTGATGCTGGAACCCCAAATGCCACGGCAGTGCTGGAGTCATTATCCCAGCACGGGTGGCAGCCACGCCGAGGGGAGCTGGATGCACGGGAGGGATGGGAACGGGGGAAAGGGAGAGGGCTGGGGGATGACAGCCACATCCCTGCCCCGTGCTCCTCCCTGGGGATCCCTCACATTCCACAGGGAGGGAACACCAAGGCTGACAGGCGCTGACCATCACCGAGTGACAAAGGCTGGCAAGGACCAGTGGGATGCAGCTGGAGGGACAGGCTGCTGGAATCCTTGGTGCAGCCCCCAGGGATCCCAGAGGGGCCATCCCTGGTGAGGGATGCAGAGCCCCTGTCCAGGTATGGAGCAGTGAAACCCCCCGGGAACGGCTGTGAAGGAGGGGATGCTGCAGTGCCATGGCAACAGCCCTCCTCTGCATCCCACGGATAATGGGCAAGCTCTGCTGGAGTGGTTTCGAGGGCTTTGAGTGCAACTTGGAATATAAAAAAAAAGGAGAAAGAGAAGCCTGAGAAGGCTGTGGGGGTTTGGGGGCACATGGGAGAGCCCTTTCCACAAATATTATCCTTTGGTGTAGGAGAAGGGTCTATCCATCAGATGCCTGGATCATCCCATGGGCCTGTGTGGCCACCATGAGCACACTTCAGCTCACAGACATTCCCATCATGGTGGGCTTTTGGCTGGTTTTAATTTCAATTTGGGAGGAAAGAAAGGAAAAAAGACACCATCACCCTCCCCCACTTCTGTATCTACTGAGGAGAGGAAAGAAGAGGGCAATAAATTCCAGCTCAGAATCAAAGCCCTGGATGCATCCCATACTCCAGCAGATGCCCAGGCACTGTGGAATGGCTGCACCGCATTCCCAGTCCCTGAGGAATTTTGGTGGGACAGACTGTGTGGCACAGCTCCAGGCACTGAGAACGTGGCCCACACCACCAAGCACTCAGAACCTGCTCCTGCCCTCCAAAGCTCCAAAGCTTTCTGGAATGTGTGGCCCGGGAGATGTCCTGCAGATGCTGTTGGAGTCTTTCTGCTTTGTTTATTTTCCTGGCAACAGCCATCACGGGGATGGGACTTTTGTGGTTCAACAAGTGGCTGGGGACCACAGATCCAACCCCTGCAAATCCACAAGTGGAAGAGAAGAAACGCAGGAGATGTGAGAAGAGCCCTTTCTTGCCAGCTGTCAAGAGCAGAGTTGTGGTGGCATGAACTGATGAAATTCCAGGGGGAAGGCTGTGACTTACCATCAGTGTGGCTCCAGCACAGAGGTGAAGGTGTCCTGGGGAGGTGGCACTCCTCAGGCCCTGCTCCCAGACAGATGAAGTCCAGACTTCCCAGGAAAACCGAGAGCTCTCAGTCCTCCCCAGCGAGGCCATCCCACCGAAGGATAAACTTCATCCCAACAGCTCATTCCTGCTTTGGCTCTGCTGCCAAAACAGCCCACAAGCAGGACTGGGAAAGGGGGAAGTGGTGGGACAGGGACAATTAGAGCCAACTGCGGTGGAGGGATTTTGAGTTGATCTCTTTTTTTCCCCTTTTAATAGCGCTGGATTATAAATATGGCAAAACCACATGTTATCAGACACAATGAAACAATTACCCTTGGCTTCCCCACCGTGGGGATGGGCCTTGGCGGGGGCCTGGCGCTCTCTGATGTGGACACCTGCTCTCGAGAAGTGTGATGGGTGAGCAGCAACTTCACCAGGATGTGGGGCCCAAAAACACCCCAAAGTCAGAGCACATTTTACTCATGACCAATTGGGTGCTACCAAAGGATGGACCCATCCTGGCTGCTGAGTCATTTTAATCCCAGGCAGCAAACAACACCCTGGGCTGGGGCTCCAGCACATGGTTTGGATTTCTGCAGACAAGGCAGAGCCCTGGAAGGCTTAATGGATGTCCAGGCAGCTGGGGCTCACCTTGGCCTCTCCTGAGCAAGTTCTGCTGGACACAACACCACTGACTTTTCTGTCACATTTGCTCTGCACAGTTGTGGTTTTGTGTTCATCAAACCCCACTCTGGGTTGCCCTGCCCCGTGTGCATGTTCCTCTCTCTTCCCTTCCGATGTCGGGAAGGTTTTCCTCGAGCAGGGCAGGCTTCCCCCCGGCCTGGGCCGTTATTTATGGGGCACCCCCGCGCAGAGCCCAGCCAGGGAGGTGAGTGAGTTATGGCTCTGGGTGACATCATGGACTGGACTTCATAAAGGGACTCAGCCGATGGTCTCTGAAGACAGCTGCAAAAAAAGGCAGCCCTGAAGGAGATGATGGAGTGGGTGAGACATAAATTTCTTAGGACAGGCAGTGAAAAAACGTTTACAGCCCTTCTTTCCTGAGTCTGGTTTCAATCAGAGCTGCAGCGGTTCCAGCGATGCCGCGCACCACGCGCTCGCTCAGACACACGCTCTGTACGCTCAACCTGCCTTAGTTCTTGGATTTTATTCCCTTTTTTACTGGTTTGAAAATGCCCTGATGCAGGATGGCTTGCAGATCCTCAGGCAGGCAGCTCCCATGTCAAGCAGCCAAGGGCTGGATGCGGATCTGGCCTGCAGACGGGAACCGAGTAAGAATAATATTGATAAGGGTAATGAGGGGCCGGCTTTATAAACCCATCACATTGCAGTCGCAGCCTATAACAAACGGGGTATTAACTCTGACATTCATTAAGGCACTTTGCCATTTCTTCCAGGCTTAATGGAAAATCTGTCTGCTTAGCAGGGCTTGCTGCAGCGGCTGGGGAATGGGGAGGTTACTGATTAGAACAGCCCCGAGTGCTTGGCTACCCCAAAGGGCATTTGAAGTTCATTCCTGAGCTTCTTGTTCCTAATTTTATTTCATCTCATATCTTGGGGCAATCGTTTTCTACATTTACTGGGTCTGTCCTCAAGCAGATTGGATGAGCTGTCCCCATCTGAGCCCTCCATAGCTGCCCAAACTGCTCCAGGATGGAGCCTCCATATCTGAAGACACCTTGCCAGGCTGGAGAAAGAGTTGCTTCCTGTGAACCCACAATTTTTTTTTTCTAACGCTTTGTCCCATGACTTCCTACCTTCCTCCACCCCAGATACAGAGAAGATGCTATTTCTCTATTCTTGTGGCCCAGTTTTAGAGATCTGAGGATCGTTTGGAGCCTGTGGAGCTGTTGATTAAACAGGTTCATTCAGCCTTTTCAGTGGGACTTGAAATTCCCCAAAGAGCTCAGGGAAAATGAAACACCCCAAACCTCCCATGTGAACAGCAAGTCTTGCGTTCCCTGAGTGCCTGGTTCCCTCTCAGCTGTGACAGGCATTGTAGTTGCGCCTGATTCTTGGGTGAGGAGGCATCATTTTCACCCACATCCCTACAATATTCCCAGGGATCCCCCAGGAATGTCCATACAGGTGCACAGACGATAAGGAGCAGGGCTGCTGCTGAAGCCCACCTAGAGTGGGGCCAGGTGATGCAGAGCCCTGGGACCTCCCCTGAGCTGTGTCTGCTCTGGGCAGGACCCTCCTGGTCCCTGCACCAGGCTTAAACACCCTTTCCATGATCCTGAGCTTTGCAAAGCTTGTCCTGCACCAACCCTGGAGCCAGGAGGGTGTGAGCACCTCTCCCAAGGAGGGCTGGGTGCTCCCCCAGGCTGTGCCACACGGATAGCCTGTGCCTTTTGGTGTCGGCACACCCCAGAGCTCTCCATCTTCCTGGAAAGAACCAGCTTCCAGTCAGTTCAGCGACTCAATCTCCATCTGCCTCTCCCGTAACCAGCCCGAATTTATCAGCAATCTGCGTTTTCCGTGGATGTGCGAGGCATTTAATAAAACCCAGAGCGAGGAGATGAAAGATTTATCCCTTTGCCCCCAGAGATGTCCCTTGCGAGGGCAACGCGGGACTCGGGGAGCGGAAACCTGGATTGTTTTTTATGGCAGCTGCGTGAGGAGATACAGAGCCTTTGAAGTGCTCCCGGCCCCGCTTCCTCCCGCCTGCCCCCGGTGCCACCGGCGCAGCCCGGCGGGGTCAGGGCACCGCCAGGACGGGCAGCTCGGTGGGCAGAGCACCGTGGGGCTGGTGGGAAGGGCAGCAGGGCATGGAGAGGGGAAAGCAGGAAGAGGAAAAGGAGGAGCAGGAGGCCAAGCTGGCCATGGGCAGAGCCGCAGCCCCAAAACTTGGGAACAAGCTCTTGTGTTAGAATTTTCGGTGTAAAATGGTAACGTGGGACTACTGCCTGCCCAGGAGGTGAGAGATGGAGAGGAAGAGACACCTCTCCGCCGTGCTGAGCTCCAGGACTGCTCCAGCTGGGGCAGGACACCCAGGAATGGCACGGCTGGGGTGCTGGGCCACCAGGTCACCTCTTGTTCCCTCGTGTCCTCTCCACCAAGGTGCAGCAAGCCCCGGCTGCTCTGCAGCACTGCGGAGCATCCCGAGCTGTCAGCGCCAACGCCGACCACGAGGAGGGACTCGGGAGGGGGAAGGAGCGGTGACATTTCCCTGCAGTCCCCCGTACCCATCTGCAGAAGGGCGGGGAGGCACCGGGCAGGTGCCAGCCCAAATAAACACGAGGCGAGTGCTCCCCACGGAACCATCGGGGCTCTGCCAGGGAGGGGGGCACTGCCGGTGTCGTGGTTTCTAATGAGCAATTTTAATTTCTTCCATAAACAGCTAATAAAGCTCATCTCTCTCTCCTTCTCTCTAATGCACCATTTATTTCTTGCTCTGAAAGGCGAGCAAGGAAATTCAGGCAGGAGATGGGAGGGGGGGTTGATGCTAAATGTCAGCGCTGCCTGATGAAGCCTAATTGTCCCTCGGAGCTGCTGCAGCAGCATTGGCACCCACAGGAAGAGCCCTGGTGACAGGGGGCTGGCAGAGCCTGCCCTGGGATGCTGCTGGAGCAATGGGGCAGCAATTTTATCCATGGTGACCCTGAGGAACAGTCTCAGGATGGGCATTGCTCCTTACTCTGCAGAGGGACTGGGGACTCGTTCCTGGGCAGGGACAGCAGAGGAACACGGCCAGCCCCTCACCATCCCTGGAAGTGTGCAAAACTCATGGGGATGTGGCACTTGATCTGGTTTGGTGGGATGGTGCTGGGCTGATGGTTGGACCTGATGATCTCTGAGGCCTTTTCCAACCCATATGATTGACTCCATGATTCTCTCCTTTGCCCTTTCAACAGCTCTTGATCTACCTGGGCTGTTTTCTCCTTTTCCATTTCAAGCCAACTCTGAGCTTTGCCAATACCATCAGAAGGCTCAGGCATGTTGCTTGTCCTCGTGGATTGTGATTGTTTTTAAAGTTACTGCAGGATAATTGTCACTGTACCAAGAGGCTGGTGATGATTTCCAATTCCAAACTGGCCAGGTTGGGCAGGGAGAACATGGAGCTGATTACCCAGGAATAACCAGGGTGTTGTTCTGGTGTCTGTGATGGTGCAGGACAGAAGGAGGTTTCCAAAGCTGCTATAGTTGTGGTTTTAGGGCCAAAGCAGAGCAGTTTGCCATGGAAGTCTCTGAGCAGTGGGAATAGTTGGGATTACAGGTGTCCTGCCAAGGAACCTGGGAGCCATGTGTGGAATCTGGCCCTGTGTGCACATGGGATGTTTGGAATATCAAAGAGAGATCCCTTTTCATCTCTCGGTCTGCCTGGGGAGGGGACACGGGACAAATATTTGCACCATTTTTTTTCTGGGTTGTCAGTCCTTAGCATGAGCAGAACAGGGAGGAAACACGATGAGGAGGCACAGGAGGAGATGTGGAGCTTTGGGCCCATCCAGAATTTGGCTTCCCAGGGGATACCAGTGCAAATAAAATACAAACCCTGCAGGAATGTGGGGGCTGGAGCTTCTGAGGCCCAGCGAAGTGTTAGGGCTTAAAGGATTTGACATTTCTGAATCTTTCCCTTTCTTGTTGTTTGTTTATTCTCCAGGGTAGAGCTCCCAGTCTGGGAAGTGGCAGTGATTGCCTGTGGCTGAACATCCCTCCCTGTGGTGATATTCAGGCTGGATGTCCCCAACACCCATCAAACAGCACCAGGCTGGGCCTGATCATGCTCTAGAAAGATCTATAGGTTAAATACAGACACCCACAGATACTCCTGTGGAAAAAACCATGCCCATTCACAGGAGATGAGTTCCCTGAACAGCTGAATTCTTGTTCTGCCCAAGGCTGTGGCCATTCTTTAAATCCATGAGACCTCTTCAAGCCTAATGCAAGAGAATTTAAAGGTGCCACAAAACTGTGGATGAGGTCTGTGGCTGTTATAAGCAGCCTTAAGTTGTACAAAGAGAAAAACTTCCACTCCCCAGTTGGAGCTGTTTCCCAGTTGTGTGCAGAGGAGCTTTGGAATATTCAGGACATGAATGATAAAGCTGAGAGAAGACTGTAAATCATTTTCTACTCCTGTTAACTCAGGATTTTCAAACAGCTCCTTCAGCTGCACTGGAGCATTTCTGTTCCTCTGGGGAACTTTGAAGCTGTTTCCACTGGCATAGATATTCCAAAATTCTTATCAATATTTTGTGTCTGGAACACGCACACAGAGCTGGGTCACAGCTTTACACAGCCCATCCAACCCTGTGCTGCCCATGGGCACAGCCCAGGTGGGACTGGGAAAATCCAGGGGTGGAAAAGCCCATCCCAACCATGCTGTTCCTCATGGAAACAGCATCTTGCCTGCAAACATCCCAGAGACTGAGGAGGGAGGAAAATTTGTCAGGTGAATTTGTCAAGCAGGGGTGATAATCATTCATTTAGCCTGTAATGACATGGCACTTACCATGTAATAACCTGGATATTGCGTGGAAATTACCATGTAATCCAAGGCTTGGGAGCTGCCATATTGTCAGGGCCTCCATGGTAATTTGTACCCTCTCATTTACAGCCCTGAAACTGCTTTTATTGTGGCAACAAAGCAGAGATTCACAGTTTGCCAAAAGGAGAATCTCCAGAGGGATGTTATGAATAATTAGGCAGCCACGGTGGTTTTGGATAACATCTTTACTGTAACTCCATTAAGGAACAATTGATTGCTTTCCTAGCTCTGACTTGCCTCCAGTCCTTCCACCCCGAGCTCCTCTCCCCACTGCAGAGGCGGCTGTGCAGAGGCAGATCCACAGTGGGAGGATTGCTCCCAGAGGATGAGCCCGGGAGAGGCAGCAGCTCCAGCAGGACAGCGTTCACTGGAAAGCAGAAATGGCTGTGGGACTGTGGGGTCGCTCCTCAGCTGCTTCAGTGCTGATTCCCATGGGTTTTGGAGGAGATGCTTATGGAGAACCTGGCCCAAGGTTTGGTTGGCAATAAGGAGACCCAAATGCAAATGGTGCTGACACAAACATCGACCGTCCAAGTGGATGTGACCTCCTCCAGACCAAAATCCACCTTCAAATCCCACCCTCAGGTCTCTCTGTCCCCAAAAAGCTCTTTTAGAACTCACTAAACAGGGTCTGAACCTGACACTTGCCACCCTCAAATGCACATCCCCAACCCTGCCTTTGTGCTGTGATAAATCATGTTTCTCTGAGCCACCACTGCACTGAGAATGGGTTATTTTTAGATGGAAATTCAGGAGGTCAGAGGGAATGTTTTGCATTTGAGGATGGGAGGGAGACATGGCCTGCTCTGCCCCTCTGCCCTCTCCTTCTTCCCTGCCCCTCATCCTCCTCCTGACCCGCTGGTAACCCCCTCCCACGGAGCCTCCTCCCTGGGATGCTGTGCTTGCCAAGGGGCTGCAGAGCAGCTCCCAGGCCTGGTGGGATCATGGGATCGTTTAGCTTGGAAAAGACCTTTAAGATCATTGATCCAACCTGTGCCTGCTCCTGGCCGTGGGGCCCCTGCTCTGGACTCCTCAGTTGCTGCTCCTCTTCCTCACTCAGCTCTGCCATTCCCTTGGCAGCTGATCTGTGGAGGGAGCAGCTCTGGTGTTGTTGTTTGCTGTGCAAACTTGGGAACTGGGCTGTGCCTGCCACGGGAGCAGGGTGAACGTCTGGGGGAGGTTTGCAGTTCCCAGTGATTGAGATCCTCTGCTTGGAGAAGCCTAAACAAACTCTGTAACCTCAGGGGAAATTCTGCAGCATTTTAGTTTTAAGTGTTTCTTCTAAAAAAATAACTGTTTGACCTAGAAAGCTCCCAGGGAGCATTCCTGGGGCTGGAGAAGCTCCGGGAGCCCAGCCTGGAGATGGGATTCAGAACTAAAGTGTGAACATGGAGAAGCACATCTCTGCTTTGAGCTCAGACTGGAAAGTGCTGCTCACCACAGACTCACCTCTGGTTTACTTCCCAGCAGGGCAAGTCGAGGAAAATCCACCTGGAATCACATCCCTTATGTGAGGACATGGGATTCTATAGGATTATATCTATCCATGCCTCAGGGTTGCTGTAAGGATGGGGTGAGCTGGATTCAAAAGGGGAGAGCCCTGAATGTGAATGTTCATTCATTTCACTCCCAGACCTGTCTCACCTGGGGATGGAAGAGGTGTCCCTAAACCCTTCTCTTAACCCTTTTGAATGTCTCCCATCTGTGGTTCAAATTATATTTTTTTTCAGAAGAGAAAAATCCCGGAAATTGCTGACCCATTTAGAGCTCTCTAAAACTGCCACTTTTAGAGCCCCCAAAATAGCTTTAGTGAGTAGCAGATGTGCCAAAGTGGAGAAATAAACACAAGTGTGCTGCTTTTAACCTCCAAACTGCTTCTTGTGCAAGGCTGCAATGAAACCTCAAAGTGGGCTCCAGCCCAGAATCCAACCCTGCACCCACCACAGCTCCTCACCCCAGTGTTGGGGAGGTTTCCCAAGGGGCTCACAGCCAGGAGGAACCCCACTGCTCCCACAGCCAAGGAGCACCAGGAAAACATGGAATTAGAGAATCAGAGGATCTCCTGGGTTGGAAGAGAGCCACCAGGATGATTGAGTCCAACTCCTGGCTGTGCACCCCAGCAATCCCACCCTGTGCATCCCTGGCAGTGCTGTCCAAACACTCCTGGAGCTCTGGCAGCCTTGGGGCTGTGCCCATTCCCTGGGGAGCCTGTTTAGCACTGGACACCTTCTGAGGGAAGAACCTTTTCTTGGTAACCCCTTCAATGTCCCCGACACAGCCCCATCCATTCGCTGGGCCGTCATGTCCCTGCTCACGGAGAGCAGAGACCGGAGCTGCCCTTTGGGAGGAGCTGCAGCCCCTGCTCAGCTCTGCCCTCCCTCTCCTCCAGGCTGGGCGATCAAAATTCCCTCAGGGGCTCCCTCAGCCACCCCCGTGAATGATTATCACCCCTGCTTGACAAGTTCACCTGACAAATTTGGACACTCTCTGACAGCTTTAGATCTTTCTGCTATTGCAGTGCCCAAAACTGCCCCAGGGCTCGAGAAGAGGCTGCCCCAGGGCAGAGCAGAGAGGGACAATCCCTCCCACAGCCAGGCCCTGTGTCCATGTCCCAGCCTGGACATGCCAAGAGCAGAGAGTGGGATCAGCACCAGCACTTTGTGCTGAGCACCAGGCTGCAGGTGCAGGAGAACACCTCAAGGACAGGTGAGTGTAGGAAACGCCTTTGAGTGCTTTGCTGGGACGGCCCCAGAAATTCCAGCAGCTCCCTCAGCCCTGTGGCTTTTCCAGCCAGAGCAGAGCCTGCTCCCAGGCTGGCTCCTTGTCTGGAAGCTCTGCAGCCAGCAGTAATTGCATTTTGTCAAGTGGTTTTAGCAAAGCAATCCACATTTATTAACCATCTGGATTAGAGAAATGATCTTCCTGATTCCAACTGCCAGCCCAGCCAAGGACTTATCACAGAAGGGAATAATGGATCCCATTCCTCCCTCCCCACTTCACCAGGGGGCTGCTCCCTGCACTTTATTTACTTGGGTCACTAAAGGAGTCTCTCACACAGGTCACTGCTGGGTCCTGCATTCCAGGTGACAGGCTCAGTCCTGGGTGTCTGCAGTGCTGTCCCTCTCTCCTGTCCTCACAGGAGGAGGAAGGAGCTGCAACATCAGAGTCAGCACGGATTTCACAAAATCACCTCAAGCTAATGGGAAAAATTCATTAGAGGAAGGAAGGGGGGGGAACACGCCTGTCTCTCGTACATCATCCCTGTCCTCCTCCCTCCCCTCTCCTGTCCTCTGCCAGAGACAGGAGCTTCCCTCCTCACTTTGATTGCGTTCATTTGCTGCAGGTTTCATCCTGTCAGCCCAGTGTGGGGACACAAAGAGCTCTGTGGGCACAGGGAGCCAAAATTCTCCATGTTTCAGCTGGAGACTTCTCCCAGCTCCATCGCTCCGTGGCCAAGGGGGTCCTGTGTCCCTCCCTGCTGCTCCTGTTGCTGCCATACCCAGAGCATTCCCAAGCTGGGGAAGGTTCTGCAGGCTGTTCCCAAAGCCAATTTCTTGGGGATCCGGGGTGCTGACGGGTCCCATGCTGACACCTGGCTCCAGGAGAGCTCTCCAGGCACAGCAGCCTGGGTTTGATTGCTCTAGGAGCCAGGTTACAGGGACCTGCTGTTCACTCCATCCAAACCCACTCTTATTCCCATTCCCACGGGGTTTTCCCTTAATTGAGCTGCATTAACCTGGGAAGGGAGTATTGATTGAGCAGCCGCAGGAGCTGAGCTCAGCTCAGGGCTGGGCTCTTTGCAGAGACGTGCTGGGAGCTTCCAAACGAGGACACACATGAGCTCATTGGGATGGGGATTTCCTTGGGGGGAGAAGAGAAGCCCTTCCATCTTTCTACCACACCTGGAATAAAACTGATCCCCTTTTAATGGAAATTCTGAGGCTTTGCCTCCCTCCATCCACCTGCACTCACAGCATTCCCAGCTCCTCCCAGCCCTCTCAGCAGAGCCACAGCTGAGGGGAGGGAAATAGGGTTTCACCCCTTGCAGATGCCCAGTTCCTGACACCTTGAGGGCTGGGTCATGTCTGGAGGAGCAGCTGTGGGACCTGGGAGCAGCTCCCTGTGCCAGCCCCACCAGAGGGAGCACCCAGCTCTCCCTGTCCCTGCGGCTCAGAATTCTGCACCAACTCCATGAAATTCCTTAAATTATTAAGTCCAGGTCATTGCAGGAGAGACGTGAGAAGGGAAATTTAAAAATGAATGAAGTCTTCCAGAGCTAAAAACATCTCTCCAGCGCATGCAAGGACTCAAGCCAACAGGGATGTTCCCAGAGTCCCAGGATGGTTTGGCCTGGAAGGGACCTTAAAGCTCATCCCATCCCACCCCTGCCATGGGCAGGGACACCTTCCACTAGCCCAGGTTACTCCAGCCTGGCCTTGGTCACTTCCAGGGTTGGGGCAGCCACAGCTTCTCTGGGCAATCTGTGCCAGGGCCTCCCCACCCTCACAGGGAAGAATATCTTCCCAATATCCCATTTAAATCTGAAGCCATCCCTGCAAATAAAGTTATTCCCAATCAGGTGCACCTTGGAATGCTCCCAAAGCAGTGTCCAATAGGTTGAGGTTCTGAAGGAGCAGCCCAGCATGGAAAATATTGAGGTTCCCAGGCTGTAGCTCACCTGCAGCATCACTTCAGACACTTCAATCGCTGCAAACTTTTGGGAGTCACCTGAGGAACCTTCTCCTTCCCCAGCTGCTGCAAACCTAGGTTAGGAATTTTGTTCTGGCTTTCTTTGGGAAAGTGAAAATATTTCTCTTTTATCCTCGGCTTGGAGGGGAATAAGACAAGGCTGTTAGAGCTGGCTGCAGCACAACATTCCCAGCCAGCCAAAAACACCACTGTTCCAGTCTTCTTTCATCCCAGATTTGAGCAACAGTGTCAGCAGCTCCAAATTTCCAATGAAATAAAAATTCCAAACCCCTACTATAAACACTGGAAGGCCTTCTCTAAATATTTTGCTTCAATCAGGCTGAAGTCACTCAGCTTTATCACTTCATGAACTCCGGCCTGTTATGAGATCTCAATGAACCTGTGGCTCAGTGACAACGCCAGGCTGTGGCTGAGGGACCTCAGGTGACACAGGGACAGGATGCTGCTCACACCCCTGCTGCCCTGCTGATTTCAAAGGGTTTTGACCCTTTTCTTTTGAGCTGTTCCACTGAGTTTTGGCTCCTCCAGGGGCATGGGGAGGCACCTTTGGCTGGGGATGGGTGAAGTGAGGGTTCTGCAGACCACCTTGGAAGCATCTCACTCAGGAAACGTCCCACTGGAAATGCTCTGATTCCTCTTGGACCAGCATTGCAAAAGTCTGAGGGAGTCATTTTGTGAGGAACGGGGCAGGCAGGGAGAGCAGATAACTGGGAATATTTCCCAGGAGGCAGATCCTGAGGTGAGCGCAGAGTGCAGAGCCCCAGCGGGAATGAGCCTAAAATCAGCCGCGTTATCTGGAAACCAGCTTCATTTACATTTCAATTCCAGGTGAGGAGGGGAATTCAGCACCTTTCTCATTTCAGCCTGTCCGGGGCTCATCACACTCGGGAAGTTCAAGTCCATCCATCACCCCGGCCGTGCCGCAGCAATTCCTCACGCTCAGCAGCGCCTCACTCCAGGGAAATCCCGGCGGGATCCATGGGCTGGCTCGGAGAACGAGGCGTGCCCAGGCAGGGAGAGCAGCAGGCTCTGCCCTCAGGTTGGTTGTACCAATTCCCAGAGGTTTCCCAGCGATTTACAGGAACATTTCTACAGCCTGAGGATCTCGGGGAGATGCTGCTCTGTGTGTTTGAGCTGCTCCACGGCTCTGTTTACACCTCAGGCTTCCTGCTCTCCATTTTCCTGTGTCATCACTAATCCTGTTTAATTGAGGCTTCCCTGGATTCACGGGGACGAGCGTGGGGCTGTTGGCATAGTCCAAGGGCAGCTGGTCCTTCTGTGGGCACATGGGAATACTGCTCAGGGCAGGAAGAGACTGATGTGGAACCAGTTCCAGCGAAATCATTTGGTGACAGAAACAATTTGGACCCGAGGATACAGGATGCCCCCCTGGGGCTGTCTGCAGCATTCCTGATGCCCCTCAGAAACCTAAAACTGGGACAAAGGCATGGGAGAAAGCTGCATCCCAAGAGTGCAGAGCCACATTTCCAACAAACTGTCCTAAGGCGCTCTTGAAGGTTCCCAAATTGGGATAGCCAATTGGGATAACCAAATTCCCAAACTGGGATAGCCAAGCTCCTTGGCAGAGCAGCATCCAGCTGTGCATCTGCCAGATGTGCTCAGTGCTGCCTGGAGAATCCCAGAGTCTCAGAATGGGTTAGGATGGAAGGGACCTTAAAGCTCATCCAGTGTCACCCCCTGCCCTGGCCAGGGACACCTTCCACTCTCCCAGGTTGCTCCAAGGCCTGTCCAACCTGGCCTGCTGTGGCTGCTCATCCCAGCTGTGCCTGCCCCATTCCTGGAACTGCCCAAAGCCAGGTTTGACCTGGGATAGTGGGAGGTGTCCCTGCCCATGGCAGGTGTTGGAACAAGGTGGTCTGTAAGGTTTCTTCCACGTAAATTATACAGGGATTACATTTCTACTTCTTCTTCTTCTTCTTCTTCTTTTTCTTCTTCTTCTTCTTCTTCTTCTTCTTCTTCTTCTTCTTCTTCTTCTTCTTCTTCTTCTTCTTCTTCTTCTTCTTCTTCATATTATTATTATTAATAATAATATTGTTATTATTATTATTATTACACTCCAAGTGCAGGGCAGGAGGGCAATGACGAGAAGAGGGAAAGAGAGCCTTGGCCAGGGGGGTTTTTGCAGCCAGGTCCAAGCAGCCCTTGAACAAGGGGCATGAAGAAGCACCATCAGCAGTCTGGGAACCTTCCTGCACCTGAGAGAAGATGAAGAAATGCAGAGTGGTTTGAAACTGCAGGTAGTGAGTGATAAAAGCTGCTTATCGCAGGTTGGGAGAGGCAGAGCTGACCCTGCACTTCTGTCTGGGAGAGTGATGGGGGGAGTTGGCTCCAGGAGGGGCTGAGAGATGAAGACAAACCCCTTTGTGGATGGGAGGGAAAAGGTGGGTGAGGGAAGGGAAAGCTGTGCTTGGCTGCAGTCCCAGCTGAGGGCCAGAAAAATGAGCTTGGTAACAGAACCTGGCTGGCTTTGAGCAGGCTGGGATGGCTTTGAGCAGGCTGGGCTGCCATCAGTCATGGCTCGAGACAGGGATGTGTCAAACCAAGGCACAGAGAGATAACAGCCTGGAAACTCAGCCGTAGATGGACAGGCAAGGTCACCCCTGGGAGCTGAGAGAAGAGAGGGGCTCTGGGTGCACGGCCCGAGCCAGGGCTGAGGCAGATGATGCCCAAAGGATGGGGGTGAGTGATGGAAAAGGGCTGAGGCAGCACAAACCTTCTGCTCCTGGGAGGAGAAAGACAGGGAGAGGTCACTGGCAAGAAGGAAAATGCAGGATCACCGGCAGAATTTCAGTCATGAGAACACGACAGCTCTTCATGGGAATGTGCCTGATGCCTCAGATTTCAGCTTTTATATTTTCGGATTCTGTGCTGCTTTGTTGTGTGGGTCTGAGCTTCATATTAGGGGATGGTGAGCTCTCTGCACAGAGCAGGGAGACAAAACAATTCCTTCTCCAGCTGGGCACCAAGGACAAATGATCCAAACCTCAGGCCCAAGAGCAGAAACAATGTGAGCCGGAGAGAGAAAAACAAGAAGGATGAGACTTCATGGGCTAAAGCTGGAATTGGACAATGAACTCCAATATGGAAACAGAGCAGAATTTATAAAAGTGAGAAACCCCGTGAGCAGTCGTGCATTTTGGGGCCATTTTGGTTCATCTTGGGTGCAGCCCTGGCTGGGCTCTTGTGCTGCCTAAGGTGGATCTAATGAGGATCCTTTTAATAAATCCCTGCTTTATTCTTCATCTCTGTCTGGTCTCTGCTCCAGCTCAGCCTTTTCAAGGCATCATGCTGACCCTCCCATTCCCTCTCACTTTCCCCTCATGCTCAGGACTCCAGCCTGGTTCTCATTGCACTTCCCAGCCTCCTCCATCCCTGCATCCTCCCCATCCAGCTGTGCTCTGGAGTCCCCTCTTGGTACTGCTTTTCCTCCCCTTAGACCCTTCCCTGTGCCGTCCACCCCTCAGGGAAGCTCCCTCCTTTCTTCTTCCCTGGAAGCCACCACAGGCAGAGCCAGCAGCTCAGGCTGCTTCCCGCTGGAAAATTACCTGTCCCAGCAGGAGCCTGACCCCTTCAAAGTGCCTGAAGATCCCTGCCTGGTGTGAAACAGCCTGAGAAGACACTGAGGGAGAATCTGGCTCCTCTGAAGTCGGCAGTAAAAGCTGTTTGGACTTGAGCAGAGCCGGATGTTTACCTGGAGAAAGATTTCTTCCCGGGAGTTTTGCTCAGCACTTGTTAACCTTGGAGCAAAGGGTAAACAGCAAATAGCAACCACAGGGCTTGTCAAGCTCCTTCTTTTGGAAAAACACCTCTGCTTGGTTTCCTTAGGAGCTTTGGTGTGGGCACTGGGAGAACTGGACATGGCAGGGGGATTTGTTGTGCTGGTGGAAGGACAAGAAATGGTCCTGGCTGTCCCCAGTCCTCCCCTTGCTCTGACTGTCCCCCTGGGACAGCAGAACAATTCCCTGTGAATCACAGAGAGTCCATCCAAAGCTGCTGCTTGGCCTTTCCAGGTGATGATGGGATTGCACAGAGGGGTTTGGGGTGAAAAAGCCCCCCTTGACACCCCCTTGTCACCCCTGGGTCTTGGGGCTGCAGAGGAGCATCATCCACAGCCCACATCATCATCCCTGGATCCTCATTCCCTTGGTGGTGGGAAGGACTGGGCAGGGGAGTGAGGACCTGCTTGGACTCTCAGCCATTGTCCTGAGCTCCCTGAATTTCCTGAGAAGGAATTCCCTCCTTGAGAGTGAATTCAAAATCCAGGCTGTGAGCAGGCCACAAAGAGAATTTATGTGCTGGTCTGCGAGCAGGGCATGGAGAGAGAATTCCCATCCCAGTCTGAGCAGGGCACGGAGAAGGAATTCCCATCCCAGTCTGTGAGCAGGACACACCACAGCTGCTGAGGAGTTAGCAGCACGGAGGCAGGAGCTGTTCCAATGCCAGTGTGTCTGTTCCTCCTGCAGGATCTTCCCTGACCGTAATCCCACTTGGAAGTGAGCCGGGAGCTCTGGATTTCCCAGCTCTGCAGCAGAACCATGTGAGCACAGAGCCCACAGAAGAGCTGCTCCCACTTCCAAAGAGCCCTTGGATGGCAGCGGTGCAGCTCTGTTAATTGAAACGTTTTTATTTGTTTCCACTTCATTTTTGCTCAAAGCCGTGTTTACAGCGAAGTTTCAAAGCTGCTAAACCATGGAGCCTTCAACCCCCCTTGATGTGTACAGAGCTGGCAAGAGCAAACACAGCCTTGTTATTGTTCCTTCGCTTCCCACCCTTCATCCCTCGGCTGCTCCCATTTGTTGTGTCTGATCTCCTGCTCAAGGGCTGTCTCCTGCTCCCTGTCACTACAAAGCCCAACACAGGGATCCCTTTCTATCTTCCAGAAGTCCCTGAATGTTGCCATGGTAGAAATAATAAATAATAACTCAGAGAGGTTGTGTTTAGCCGGGCTGAACATGTGTTTGCTTGTTTGCTTTCAAAAACAAAGCTGATTTTCCTGCCCCGTGGAGGGAAATTTCTTTTTAATGGCCCTGAAGGCATTCTCCTCTCTCTGCCCATCCATCCCCTCCCTGCCTGTGTCCTGCTCCCCCAAATGCTCTGGGGAACTTTCCCAAGGGGCTTTTTTCCCTCTCAAAGCTTTTCTCAGCTCAGATCTCATCTGTGAGCACTTCTCTCCTTTGCCAGCTGGGATCCTGTGATTACCCCTCCCAAAGCTCCTCCTGAGCTCAGTTTCCATCCACAGCAGTGTCCATTCAGAGCTGGAGGCTGCACAGGGAATGCTGCTGTCCCCAAAGCTCATCCCTGAGCTGGGAATGAGCTCAGCCTCCAGCACAGTCCCAGGAATGGGAGCCTGACTGTCTCCTCCAGGCTGGGCAGGTTGTAATTCAGAATTTCAGCCCAGGTTTCCTGCCATGTCCCACGGACACCACGGACATTTGTTCAGGATTGTAATTCAGAATTTCAGCCCAGGTTTCCTGCCACGTCCCACGGACACCACGGACATTTGTTCAGGATTGTAATTCAGAATTTCAGCCCAGGTTTCCTGCCACGTCCCACGGACACTATGGACATTTGTTCAGGGTTGTTTCAGCCCAGCCAGGCTCTCCATAGGGTCAGTGTTTAGAAATGGGAGGACATCCAGCCAAATCCCAGGGTCCTACATCCCTCTGCCCTTCCCTGCTGTGGGATGGGAGCAAAGCCACCTCCTAGCACTGCAGAGGGCCAAGGCTTTGGGAAAGGAGGGAGGGGGATCAGCTCCTCCATTCCCCATGATCAGAGCAGCTCCAGGCCAAGGGAGGCTGAGGGGCCCCAGCACCTTCCTCTGCCTCCCCTCCGTGTGTCCCAAACCCTCTGGAACAGCCCAAGTGCCCTGGATGCCACTGCTGGAGCTGCTGGCATGTGGAATGTGAGGGGTACCAGGGGGGAGCAGGGAATGGGGATAGGGATGAGGAGAACCCAGCTGGCTGCTGTTTCTCATAAGCCATGAGTGAAAACCCCTCAGTTTTTCCTAAGTGGGAACATTTGCCTTTAATGAGCCTGAGAGGGATTTTTCTTTCTCTTGCTCGCTTTTTTTTTTTTTTTTTTCAGGGAAGCAAGGAATGGAAAAAGGTTCTTTCCTAGTAAATAAAATATCATACCCATCTCTGGGTGTTGGAATAATGGCCCTGGCCCAGTGCTGGCACCACCAGCACTGAGCTCTGCTGCTCTGGGCCGAGTCCACTCCCCCCTCTTTGGGTGGGATCCCCCTATTCCTCCCTTTCTTCACCCAAGCTTTCCAAGCATTTTCCCCCTCCTCAACCCCTCATGGATGCTCTGCCTCCCCTGGGGTCCCAGCACCCCCCAGCTGGCAGTGCCACAGCCAGGGCACCCCTGTGTCCCAGCAAAGGGACCCTCTGAAGGGGGCTGGATTTAAAGACGTGGCAGAGCTGAGCCCGGCACGGTCCCACACGGATCATTTTCCTGGAGTTAAAGTGTGGGAGCCACTTCTCCTTGTGCTCTGCATTTGCCACATAAACTCCCTCATTTTGGTTTATACTTTGGGACATATTTGCTTTATATGTATTTATGTGGCTATTTTAGGGCATTAGGTCTGACCACGGTGCTGCTGGTCAAGGAGCATGGGAATATTTTTCTGTGTGGAATCATGGAATCCCAGGATAGTTTGGGCTGAAAGGGACCTAAAGCCCATCCAATCCTGCTCCTGCCATGGGCAGGGACATCTTCACTAGCCCAGGTTGCTCCAAGCCCTGTCCAACCTGGCCTTGGACACTTCCAGGGATCCAGGGGCAGCCACAGCTTCTCTGGGCACCCTGTGCCAGGGCCTCTCCACCTTTTTTCCTTCCTCAATATCCCACCCAAATTTCCCCTCTTTCAGTCTGAACCCATTACTCCCTGTCCTACCGCTCCAGTTCTCGACAAAACTGGGACCAGACACACCAAATCTGAACAGAAAGCAGATTTTTTTCAGTTTGAAGCAATACCAGTATCTATTCCGGTTTTCCATAAACAGCTATGAGCTCCAGAAAAAAAAAAAAAATCCAATAAACTTTTTTCAACCAAAACCAAAAGTTCGTTTTAATAAGAGAAAGTGATTTGGTCTTGCTACAGGCAAAGCTTGATTCCATTGATATCAGAGCCTCCTGATGAGAACCAATCAAACAAGGGCGCAGGAGATACAGCAAATATTAACAATTTCTGTCACATCAAACTGAGAGCCTGGACTGGGAAAACAACTCCAAAGTGATTCCCAGGGCATGGCAGGGGGATGCCAAGGAGGATGAAGGTGTGCCAGCGAGGGGAGTGATCCGTGCAGTCCCAGGATCCGTCAGGATCAGCTGGCTCCAGGTCAGGGAATGGTTTGTGTCATGTTATGTTTGTTTGGAAATCTCCATCCCAGTTTTGTTCCCGCTCTGCCCGAGGGTGTTGAGTCCCCCAGGCCCCTCTCAGTGTTCATCTGTCACCACCTTGTCTCCCAGGGCTTCTTCCAGAGCATTTTCCCTTCAGCCTGAGCTCTGATCCCAGAGGAATGTGGACCCCAGAGTGCAGGGCTCCAAGAGGAATTTCTTGGCACTCAGTGAATAAGAGGCTTCAATGCTGAGCACCCAGCCAGAGACTCGGAGTGAGGGGTTAATGATGGAGCCTGACCCCCAAAGGACAGGTCATGAGGCATTTCCAAAACCACATTAAATGGGACACATTGAAATATTGGTGTTATTTCCAGGAACTGATGGATTGATTCCAGACCAGGCGCAACTCTTGGCTTGCTCCAGTTTTTATTTGTTGATAACAGTGATTTGTCCAAGACACTTCTCTGTTAGGGTCAGATCTGGTTTTGGATCAGGGAACAGACCAAAAGCCACTGAGGTGCCTCTGGTTACAGCATCCAGCCTTCCACACTCTCTTCCCTGCCCCTGCAGCTCCCCATGTCCCTGCTGTCCTACAGAGCCAGGATAAGTGTCCCACTTTTGCATGGAAGAGATTTAAACACAAACCAAGACACAGCTTCTGACCCCGCTGGTGTGGGATGATTCAGCTCTGGATTAAACATAAACTTGGCAAATTCCAGATGGAATCTTCCCAGCCTGGCTTGAGGGATGGGGTCCTTGTGGCAACCCTGTCTGAGCTGGTCCCGACTTCCAGGCCCCCTTGTCCCTGCAGCTGGATCCCCACAGCACCACTCCCAGAGGAACAGGATCTTGGGTTAATTCCCAGAATTAAACCAAGGGAAGGCTCAGGTACTCCTGGCTTTCCCTGCTGGACATTATTTTGTAAGTGCTCCCAATCCTTGTTTCCAACAGCAATTTTGGGGCTGGCGGTGGCTGCTCAGACCCTCCCCACTCCCGAGACACCACAGACAGTGCAGACCACTGAGTGTATCACCCAGGGAAAACCTGGACCACATTCAGAAATCACAGAGGCCTTTCTAAGGAACACCATCATCGTGGAGCCAGCCAGGCCTGGAGGAGAGCTCTGCCCACAGAACCCAGCAGGAATTGCTCCTCCAGAATGAGCAAGGAATTGCTCCGTGCCAGAATGAATTTGCAGTTGAGAATGGGAAGAGATGAAAACTTGGCAGGCAGTGTGGTGACATTCCCTGTAAAACAAGACCTCCAGGACTAAAGGATGCTATTTAGTGGTCATCCCTCTGCCTCCACACACGGAGACCACACCAGCTCCTGGCACCCTCTGGAGACAGCCCTGGGCAGCGATGGGATCTTGGGATCAGCCTGCCCCTGGCTCCAAGTGGTGCTTGCCTTCCCTTCACCCTTCCCACTCACCCCATTTCCCAGACTATTTGTGGAATGAGGAGCATTGCTATCATGGTTTACATGCTCGGAGAGAGGGAATGAGAAAAGGGAGGGAGGAGGGCGGGAAGAGAGGAGGAAACAAAGACAGCATTGTTATCTCTTCCAAAAAACTGCAGACACTGGGGCAGGGCAGAATGAGGGGCTGGGGCTGTGGTTTGCCTCCACATCTGTGTTTAACCTCGGGAAAGAGTCAACAGCTTGGAAAGAAAACACCACACTCCAAGGCACAGCCTGCCCCAGCTCCCAAACCCTCGGCCTGATTTTCCAATTTGGGGCACTTGGCTGCAGCCCAGCCTGGATCCTGGAATGCTGCTGGAGTCAGTGAGGGAAGAGCCCCAGCCCCAGCCAAAGGCATCACTCCCCTGTCCAGCAGGAGCAGCACATCAGCCTTATCAGCTCTTGTCTTATCAGCTCCCAGCAGATGCTACAAGAGGATTTGTCATCCCAGCCCAGCCAAGCTGCCACGAGCGCCAGGAATGGGGGGAGAGAGAAAGGACAAAAAAAGGAGTGGAACAATGCAGTGAAAAACCAGGAATTCTGCACCATTTAAATGGGAGAGGGAGCTGAGAGTGCTGTGCCAACTTTCCAGGGTTGGGAGCACAATCTCTGCTGTGGCACCACCGCTCCTGGTGGTGTTCTCCTGATGCTTCCCATCGGGAGGCTCCGCCGAGCGCTGCCAGCCTCGGATCAATTGGGCTGAAATTTCCCATGTTTGGTATCTCCCTGAGGCAGGAGCTGCAGGAACAATTCCCTCTGCATGGCACAGCCATTCCTGGGAGTGCAGCAAACACAAACCCCCTGTTTTGCTGCTGGAAAACAGGAAAACAGCTCCTTTTCCAATTATATTTAGTTTATCTCCCTGAGAAGTTCTTGCTCTCCCGTGACGTGGAACGGATCCGCAGCGTTTTCCAAGATGCAGCTCTGGTGGCAGAGATATGTCTCCTGCTTTTTCCATGGAAATTTGCCCCAAATTTGACTGATTTGAAGTGCCTCTGGAAAAGATTCACTCTGATCATTCCCACATCTCACAGTGGGTGTAGGAGGGGACAGGAGTGGGATCTGGGGACAGGCAGGGGACACAGCATGGAGAGGGGATTGTAGGGAATAATGAACCCAGGACTGGGAATATCAAATGAGGAATTTTTTAGGGATGACAGCAGTGGTAGGAGGATCTGAGCCTGTGACCCCATCAGGAAAATGCTGCAGGAGGTGAAGGCTCTTGGAACAAAACCCAGGTGGATCAAGGGACCCCAAAACAGGACCCAGCTGGGGTGCTGGGGTGGTGACAGGGTGGGATGAACTCCCACAGCGCACCCTGGGAGCAAAGGGAGCACAGGACAACATCCCTTTAATCCTTTTGGGTGGAATCAGATGAATGGCAGTGCCTGAGCTCCAGGCCTGCTGCCTTTCCCTGTCTCTCACAACCCAGAGTAGGAGCTATATTTAACATCCTCACTGCTAACTACAGGGTGTCAGTGGCTTCTCCTTCCTCTCCAGTGATTCTGCTGAGCTCAATCACTCATCCAAGTGGAAGCAGGAAAATGTAGAGCCAGCATGCAGGGCACTGGGCCCAGCCCCCCAGCCCTGCCCTGCCTTTCCCTGGCTCCTGTTTCAGCTCCAGAGCCCCCAGCTGAGGCTGATGAGCACAGACCTGGCTCAGAGCCTCCTGCTCAGCCACTCTGCCACGTGGCTCGTCCCTCTGCCCTGTAAGGATGACAGGGACAGCATCAGTGGAGATGCTGGGGACTGGGCAGAGCAGGCTTCCGGAGCTGCTCTCCCTCCTTTGGGGGAGATATTCCATCCTCAGTGAGGAAATCCTCACCAGCTCAATTTTCATTGAAATCCCTGCGTCTACACAAAAGGTTCTGATTTTTGTGGATCAGGATTTTTCATCAACAAAAGAAGAAAATTCACGGATTTGTTGAGAATCTCCCACTATGCTGGGAGAGGTCTCTGCTGGGAACCCCCAGCACAATACAATTTCAGGGACCACAGCATCCATCAGAGGTGACCTAATGGTTTTACCCTCGTTAATATTTGGGGGGCTGCCTCCCACTCCCAGCTCAGAGCTCCAGGGTGGCCACAGGACAGCAACATCAGCCTGAGTGAGCATCTTTTGTGTGGGTCCAGCAACCACCTGGGGCTGTGCCCCCCTTTAATCCCAGAGCAAGGGAATGAATCTGCACACTCTGGGAAAATCAAAAGGGACAGAATTGCCTTCCCACCAGATTTCCCCCCTTTCCTGCCCCATCTGCAGCTGGGGAAACCTCTGCCATTCCAGTGGGCGCAGGCTTTGGAAATGTGCAATTCCATCCCCAGGCCTCCCTCTCCTCGTGGCTGAGGCAGGTTTAAGGTTACAGCAGGCACAGGAAATCTTGGCCATTTTCTCTCCTCTTTCTGAAATGATTTTTTCAAGGCATTCCCAGTAAAGTTAATGAATCCCTCTCCCAGACAAGGCTTTGATTAGGGGCCACGCTTTGTCCCAGATTGCTTTTCCTGGGGTACAAAGATGCCAATTCCTTAAAAATGGTTTGTGTGAAACCTCCAGCTATTGCTGTGCTGCAGTTTTACCTTCCCACAACTGAAAGAAAAAAATGAATATACCTTTTACCTTTAGCTTTCGGTGGCCACAAGTGACCCCCAACCAAACCCCACCCAAAGTCCTGCTGGGGTTTTATTTTTCTCTGCTGTGTTTCCATCACATCCCACTTGTCCAATGACCCTGAGCCCTCCCTGCAGCATCCCATGGGCTCCCTCCAACCCTCAGGATGGGGGTTCCAACCCTGGTACAGCCCCCATGTCTCGCCTTCTCCATTCGCATGAAGGATATTGCCCCTAATCCATTATTCCATCCAAGCTTCTGGGCTTTGAAGAGGTGGGAAATCCATCACCAACGGCTGCTGCTGCCTCCTGCTTTGCAATAACACCATTGCTTTGGAAAATCTCAATGAGAATCATGCAAGTTTTATTAAAAAAGCAGAAAAAGAAACCATAACAAGCTTCCCCTTTCCCCTCTCCCAGCTGTGGAGCAGCAGGTGTGTGTCACTCGGCTGGCCACGGAGATTTACAGCCTGCTCCAGGATTTCTCAGCCAGCCTGTGGTGGTGGAAGTGTTTTCTGCTCCCAAACAAAGGAGCTGGAGCGAGGGGCCCCGAGGGACACAACAACCGGAGATGAAAACACAAACGCATCCTTCCCTAATGCCATTAAAACAAAACAATCCAGGGAGGCAGCAGGGCTGGCTGGCCAAGGAAGGACTTGGAGCCCTCTGCTGCTTCTTCCCTTCCCACCTGGCCCCCTCTGTCCCTCCCTCCTGGCAGGAGCAGGGGGTGCAGGAGGGCATGGAGTGGTCACATCCTGCCCACCACTTCTGTGGCTGGAGGAGCCTGGCTGAGCCCCCTGGCCCCATCACCAGCCACTGCCAAGCACCGTGACTCAATTCCCTGTGTTTCAGCAGTTTTTCTTAAAAATAGATCAAAGCTATGGCCAAGGAAAAGCCACGGGAAGTGGCTTGGCCTGCCCTGGTCCTCACTCTCCACCCCACACCTCAGTGCAGGCTGAGGACCAGCAGTTATTCCTGTTGTTTTCCATGTTTTCCGTGGGGTGACTGTATCCTTCCTCCATAGCCACTCATGCCCAGCCCTGTCATCACAACCCCTCTGGTGGGATCCCTGGCTTTTCCTTCCTGGTTTTGCTCTCCTGGCTTTGCTCTCACTCAGCCAATTTTCAGGAGCAGACCTGGGCAGCATCTTTGATGCCTCGTTATTGGGATCCTTCCATTGGGAGCGACTTGAAGCAAGGAGGGGAAAAAAATCCCAATCATTTGTTCCTCTGCCACAGATCTCTGATTTCTGTGTGTGGTAGGAGGACCATGTCCAGGACATGGGATCCTTGCCTGGAGAACTGGGAAGAACCTGGGGGGAAGAGAACAGAGGCCTGGAGGGACCTGCAGATGAATGCTGCATCTGCTGGGACACCTGGATGATCTGCAGCACTCGATCCTCAGGGATGCTTCCCAGCAGCCTGGTCCTGCCCAGGGACGCTGCTTCCCGCCGGAATCGTGGTTTGCGCTGCAGTTGAAGCTTGCTTGGAGCAGCAGCCTTGAAGCGGGGATTGTGGGATCATCCTGGCAGGGTCAGGGGCTGGGTAAGGGCAGCAATCCCCCAGCCCTGCGGGTGAGAGGGGATCCCTGGTGCCTGCGGGAGGCAGAGCATTCCCGCCCGGAGCCGCAGGGCAAATCCAGAAGCACCAGGGTGAGAACGAGTTGGGGAAATCTCAGCTTACACAGCAGAACTGACGTAAGAGGGGATAATGAGGCTGGAGGTGCCTCTGCCAAAGGAAACACTGCAAGTCCCAATCGCCGGACTTGGAACTCGTCGGGGTGAGGCCGGGGGGGCACCGGGGACGTGGTGCCTTGGCAGGGACCCCTGGCCGGCGGCAGCTCCGTCCCGACAGCTGTGCCACACGGCAGGAGGTGACACCGGGGCCTGACAGAGCGGCCTGACATTCCCTGGATGCGATCCCTGCTCCCAGCCCGGCCTGGCACACGGCTGGAGGTGACACCGGGCCTGACAGAGCGGCCTGACATTCCCTGGATGCGATCCCTGCTCCCGGCCCGGCCTGGCACACGGCAGGAGGTGACACCGGGGCCTGACAGAGCGGCCTGACATTCCCTGGATGCGATCCCTGCTCCCGGCCCGGCCTGGCACACGGCAGGGCTGGCGGCAGGAGGGGCTGTGGTGTGCACAGCTGTGCACATCTGGAAGAGGCTGTGCCAGTGGGATTTCCTTGCCAGCAGCCAAGGGCTTGGGAAGGGCCCAGTGCCGGCCGCTCGGGCCCCTGGCACAGGGAAGGCCTGGCTGGAGGCTCTGGAGCGGGGCTGGCATGGAGGGAGATGGAGCAATGAGGTGCCACAGCCCCTTCCCACTTCCCAGGAGCTGTGGGATCTGCTCAGACCCCACTGCTGGACACCAGCCAGCTGATCCCAATAAACAGAAATTACAGGGAAGTCCCCTGTGGCCCCCGGGAACCCTTCCCAGCCCTCCTCAGCAGCAGACCCAGCTGCTGGGGCTCCAGAGTGGAAGGAAGGACATGGCTGAGAGCTGGAGGAATCAACCAGGAGAGATACTGCCAAAGCAGGAGCCAGAATTCCTGTTTTCCATATTGGCTGGGAATGAGCACCCTGACCCCAGTCCTAACTTGGCCAACAGCACCAGGAGAGCCACGAATGGAGCAGGGTGTCCCCAGGGTGTGAGCTCAGAGATGCTGTGGACTCCCCATCCCTGGAAGTGTCCAGGGCCAGGCTGGACAGGGCTTGGAGCCACCTGGGACAGTGGAAGGTGTCCCTGCCATGGCAGGGGTGGCACTGGATGAGCTTTAAGGTCCCTCCAGTGCCACCCATTCTGTGATTCCGTGATGTTACAATGATCTCTGGAGACGGTGGAAGAGGAGCCACCAGCACAGAAGTTCTCTGCTCTCCTTCCTCGGAGCCCAGCCCCAGCCCTGAACAAGCAGAGCTTTGTGCAAGTGTTTACTGCAGGCAGGAGATGAAACCAAAGGAAACAAAGCGGCTCAAAGGCTTTGGGCTGGGCCTCCCGCCGAGCCCTTCCCGGGCTGCCCTCACTCGGCAGTGGCTGTGTCCCACATGAAAAATGGCACAGTACAAATAAATAAATAAAAGTCAATAAATCTCCCTCAGCAGAGCTGGTGAGTGATGAGGGAATAGAAAAACCTGTTCAAACACAGCGGCGTGTTCCCGGCACAAAATCCAACGTCACGTTCCGGAGCTGAGAGGGGACACTCAGGAGGGAGGAAGAGAAATAAATACACGTTTCCCAACAACTGCCACGGCTTCCAGAAAGTATCAGCTGGTGCTGGTAAGGTTTGTGCTCAGGGGGGCCGAGGAGGGGGAGCCAGGCAGGCAGCAAGGAATGCTCAGGAACTCTTGGATTGGAGGGATGAGAAGGTTCCCATCAAAGCCTTTGAGAAGGTAAATCAAGCATGGCAGGAGAGCCTCTGTGGGCTTCCATCAGAGAATTATGGAATGGTTGTGGTTGGCAGAGACCTTTAAAGACCATCCCATCCCATCTCATCCCCTGCCATGGAGGGACACCTCCCACTGTCCCAGGTTGCTCCAAGCCCCGTCCAACCTGGCCTTGAATCCTTTGCCTCCTATGAACCACAAGATATGGGAATGCCTGGTGACCCCTGTGCTGTGCTTGGAGCTGTTCCTACAGAGCAGCAGAGTCACCAGGAATATCAGGACACTCCTCTGTCCCTCTGGACCTTGGGCAGAGAAGTAACCACACTTTCCAAGGTGGAATGGCAGCTGGCAGCCGGTCCAGCATGGGTTGCTAAGCAGGCACAGGATAACTTGGACTTGATGATGGAGCTACCTTGCTACCAAGGGTTACATGGACAGAAACCTCATGCCCCAAATTCCCACAGGATACATCCCACAGATCCCACTCCACTCCAGTTCCCACCCCTAGTACAGAGCAGGAGGAGCACACGGAGGCTGGGATGGATGGACCCAAGCACCTGAGCCTGCTCTGCTGTTGAGCCCTGGATCTGCAAGCTGCTTTTTGCACAGGGTGACTTTCTTCCTCCCCAGCCCTGGACATGGCTGCCAGTGGGAATTGTGGTGTCTGGAAGCAGGAGGGGAAGCAGCTCCCAGCAGAAGGAAGCGGTTGCAGTATTAAGGCTCTAATGAGACAGTGCTGGGCTGGCCTGGCTTGTACAGGAGGCTGGGCTGAGGAATCCAATGGTCCCTTCGGCCTTGCAATTTGTGAAACTGTTCCATTCTAGGAGATACTTGGCTCTGGCTCCAAATCATCCTCTGCAATCCAACAGCAAAGAGCTGGGAAAAACAAAGGCTTTTGGAAGGGCCCCAAGAAGCTGTTGGAGTGGTTTGTGATAACATTGCCAGCCCCCAGACCGCCTGCTCTCAGCGAGGTTTGATCCCAGCCTGGCTGCCTGCAAGCAGGGACTTCACCCCAGGGATCTGGGATCCAAGGGGAATTCCTCCAGCCCCCCTCCTCCTGTGATTCTGGATGGATGGATCTGGGCACAGGCGCTTCCCTCGCCTGAATCCAGCTCCGTTTCCCTGACAGTCAGAGGAGCAGAGTCCAAGCCTCAGCCCCCGGCCAGCCAAGAGCATTGTTTTAGGATTGGCTGTTGGATGCAGCTCTTGGATGCATCTCCCCCACTGACTAGAGAACAAAACCCCCTGGAAGCACCCAGGGCAGTATGCGCCGGCTGGAAGGCCCAAGACCTCGGAAGTGGCTCTTGATCAGCTCTGCTGGGCTCAGGATGCCTTGCTGGGATGCCAAGACAAACAAATAAATCATATTCCAAGGCATCTGCCCACAGTAGTGCTGAAGTCAGGGAAACATGAAAGCAGGAGCTGGGAGCTGGGGCAGGATTCCTGTTGGAATCAGCAGCCTGGCTCGGGGCGTTCATTTGATTTTACTGCTGCTGCTGCTGCTGCTGCTGCTCGGACCAGAGGGATTACTGATTTTATAGCCTTGCCTTGGCCTGCTCTCCTGATAGGAATTTGGGAGATTCTTACACCATTCCCTGGCACGGTGGGATGATCTGCAGCCCTGCAGAGGAGCTCCCACCCCGCCTGGGAGGGGCACAACCTCTCCACCCCATCTCCCAAACACCTTCCCTCTGGTTCCATTCCAAAGCTCCTCCTGGGGGTCAATCCAGCAATCCCAGGAAGACAGGCACTGATATGAGAGATATTTAAAAGCATCATAGGAGGAAGAATACAAACTGCAGAGCTGGGCTTCTCTGGGGGCTGCTATTTTTACCCCAGGTAGGATTTAATGAGGACACTCCAAGCGGAGTTTGCCCGGAGGATGAAAACATTTAAGTCTCTTTAAACCCTCTAAGTGGCAATTTGCCACCACCAGCTCTGCACGAGGAGCCTGGCTTGGTGTTAATGAGAGGGATCCCCAGCAGCTCAGGCAATTCCTTGGGGGTCTCTGATGCTCAGACTGGTCCCACTCAGGCCCCACTGGTCCCAGCTGGTGGGGACAGGGGGACCCAGCCTTGGGATGCTGCCAGAGTTTGGGAAGGGCTGTGGGGCTCGGGGGGGGCTTGGGCAGACAGCTGTGGCAGCAGAGAGAAATCCAGCACGTCAGCTCCAGCCCCAGACTCTGGGTTTGCCAGAGGTTTTGTGCAAAGGACTGGAGGAAATGAGCTCGGAGCAATCAGCTCGGTCATTCCTCAGCCTCAGAGAGGCCAAAAGCACCTCATTGGGAACTGATCTCAGCTGTTTGTTTGCCAGGACTCTGACCAAAAAAAGCTCTGTCTGAATTAAAAGGGAAAAAAAAGAAACACCAGGAATTTCCTTCCCCTGATGGTTTGGATTGTTTCTTAATGTTGTTTTAATGTGGGGCTGTTTGGTGTTTATTTGGAGCTGGAGGTGGTGGAAAATCAGCTGTGGATGGAGCTAGGCATCTGCTGGGGATGACTGGATCCTTAGGAGATGGAAAAGGTGAATTACCTGAGCTTGGTTTCCTCACAGTTATTCACAGGTGGGGAATATTTGGGAGGAAGAGCTCTTGTGGGGTGTTGGCTTTGGCTCCTGCTCCTGGCACAGGGAGCGTGTGCCCTCCTGGAGCATCCCAGCCTCCTCAGGAATACACAGGCACCAGCGAGCCCCTTGCCTTTCCCTCCAAAATTTCAGGCAAATTATTACTCATGCAAGAATCTGACCGAGTTTGGGGACCTGTGACTGCTTTAATAAATCCCCAGGGATTGTCTGGCTCTTCACAAAGAGCGAGGAACAGGATCCATATAAATCAAGGCAAAACAAACTCAGCACTTTGGGTCAGGAAAATATTGAGAAATCTGTGGGTTTTTCTCTAATCCTCCCATGGCAAGAGCCCTGGAAATGCACTTTTTTGGGGGGTGTTTTGGCATCCTTCTGGCTTTAAGACCGAATTCATTTTCCAGCTGACATCCTGCCAGGCTCAGCAGCGTCCTGGGCATCTGAGGTCCAGCTCAGCACTGTTGGAAGTGGGAAAACTCCCCAGGGATGTGATGAGCCTGGCACTTGTCCCAGCCAGAGAGAAGTTTGCCCACAGGCTGGAGCTTCTGGGCTCCCACTAATCCCTGAGTACTGTGCAGCCCCCCAGACCCCCTCTGGAGTGCCCCAGAGCCAGGCAGGGATGTGGCTTTAGCTGGATGCTCCTCCCTGCTGCCATTCTGGGCTCACACCCTCATCATGCCACCAGGACATGTCCCTGCAGCTTCAAACGAGGGGCTGGACCTTGAAGCTTTCTCTTTCTGCTGCATCCTTGCCTTGCAGACACACAAGGATTTGGGTGAGGGATTTTTGGAACGATCTGAGCATGGAGCTCTCTGGGACTGAGGGTGGCCACGATCCTGTGGTGGCTCCTCAGGCCTGCGGCCACCACAGGCTGTCCTTGGCAAGCGTGGGGCAGCTCATGGCAGAGCCTGCCCGGCCCTGGATGGGTGGTCTGGACTCAGCAGCAGCCCAGCCCTGGACCTCCCACCTGCCAGGAACATCTGCTGGCCAGAGCAGCCGGGTCCTGGCAGCTGCAGGGGGACAGTGCCACCAGGGAGGCAGCTCAGAGCACAGCAAGGAGGGATGGGACAGCCCAGAGCATGGCTGGGAAGGGGAGAGAAGGGACAGAAAGGGACAGGAAACCCCCCCTGTGCTCTGGAGTTCATCCTGCAAAGCCAAAGGGCTGAGGGGTCCTTCACAGCCAGGAAGGAATTGCAGATACAGAGCCAGGGGGATGTCCCCAGCACTCCTCTCCCACCCCATTCCTACCCTCTGGCACCCTCAGGATGTGCCCAAGGGAGAGGGGCACGTCTGGGCACCCTTCTCCTTGGACACCAGCATCCTAAACCCAACACATGGCTGTCTTTTCCAGTGACATGGCCACTCTTCTCCTGGGATGTGGCGACCCTTCTGCTGAGTGGGGACTGAAACTCCTCTCCAGGGTTGTTTTTCTGGGCCAGACTCCTCCTTAGGAAAGGTTTCCAACCCAGGAGCAGGACTCTGGCGCAGGCTCTGACTCTGTCCCCATCCCCCAGCTCCCTCCCTGAGCCCTTTGCTCTCTCCTCGTGCACGAATCCATTGGTGACTTCAGCTGGAGTTGGCTGCAGTCTGGCATCAATAAACTGAAACATTTATTGCACTGTTTAAATCTAATGCAGATTATGGCAACCCAGCTCCGCTTAATGCCCGAGCCAGGAAGCAGCTCCATGAATTCCTGCTTCACAGGCTGGACGCTTTTCCCAACCCCTGGAACTCCATCCCAGCCTTTGGTCCCAGTGTCTGGTCCCCACCTTCTCCATCACTTCTGGCCTCTCTCCATCCATATCCTGTGCCCTGGCCAAACGTCCCCATCCCAGCCATTCCCTCTGGGAAAAAGAAGGAGATTTCCTTAAATCCCTGTGACATCCAAGCCCTGCTGCAGAGCCTAGGTGGGGGAGGAAGGTCGTTCCTTATCTTGGGATCTGCCCCACAATCTCTGCCTCATTGGCCATGTCTGCCCCGACCAGGAAATCTGATTTGCGATAATAGAATGTTCCTTTAAGTAACATTTGCTTAAAAGACATCAGTGAAGTTTAAAGTAGGGGCCGGGCAGCAGGGAAGCTTTAATTCCACATTTTGCAATTATTTTCCCAGCTACTGTTGTTTAACCCTTGGGAGACTGAAGCCCAGCTCCTCTGTGCACTGTATGGCTGGGATGAGCCAGGGGGGCTCCAAAGACAATTTCCAGCTCTTTTTGCCCTGATGTTGGGTTAAAAAAAACCCACCTGGGAAGACCAAGGACATAGCTCAAGTCCAGACCCAGCATTTTTCCAAGAGCACTGAGGTAAATCATGTGCACAGCACAAACCCCGCCGCCTTTTAATGAACTCAGTGAGGTATAAATGGCAAATGCCTCGTTTGCTCCTGATTTACACAGCGGGTCGGGAAGGCACTTCCCTGGCATTTGGAAAAAAGGGCAAAGCAGGCGTTGGGAGCTTTGTGAGGCTGGAGCAGAGCCCACCCCGATCCCCATCCCGCTCGGGGGAGGCCCGGCATGGATGGGGGCCAGGAGGAAAATGAGTTGGGAGCGATTGGGTTTCTCGCAGACACCCAGTCCCCGCAGCTCCCGATCTGATTAGGCTTCCCAGGATTGTCTGCCCGCTCCCGCATGCCAGGAATCGCTAACAGGGACCGGCTGGAGTGAGCGGGAGCCCTCGCTCCCCGCCCTCCCTTCGCCATGGTATTACTATCAGAAATATCAGACGTTTCGCCTCAAATTAAAGTCAGGTTAAATCTCTCAAATGCAAAAAAAAAAAAAAAAAAAAAAAAAATCCCACACGGTTCCAGATGGGAAGTGGTTCCTCGCCTTCCCAGCGACCCAAAAAACACTGAGGACCCTTTCAGCCCCGAGCCGGGGAGGGGCTGAACCTGAGAACTTTGAAGTCCTAATTGGGCTGGGCTAATGCAAAGCATGACCCTCTGCCATGGGGGAGAGCAGCAGATTCCTGCTCTGCCCGGTGGGAAACCCACGGGAATGATCCCTCCCAAAGCAGAACCATGTGTGGGGGAGCACACGGGGGACACCACCAGCTCCCACATGGATGGATCCCTGGAAAATGCCCGTGGCAGCACATGGGCACAGCTGGGGCCTCCAAGGTGCTCACAGCAACAGGAGAGGAAAAAGAGCTCGGGGAGAAGGTGTTGATTTAGGAGGGTTCTTTAAGTGGTTTTTGTTCTCCAAACACAGACAAGGGAGGAAAAGGTGGATTTTGGTAGGGTGCTCCCAGGACACTCAGCAAGTTCAGCCTCTCAACTCTCCCTCCTCAGGCCCAGTCCTTGAAGCTCAGATGTTGTTCCAAATCCATCCCAAAGCAGATGGAGTTGTGGAGCTGGGGTTTGCCCTGTCCCCATTGCTCTGAGCCCAGCAATCCCACAGGTGTCATTGTCCCCAGCCCGGAATCCTCACGGGAAGGTTTGGATCCCCGTGGCCAGGGATCATCCAACCATCCCAGCACAGCCAGCCTTTTTATCTTGTCTCTCTCCTGTTTCTCCAGCTCCTTCACCTTCCCATGGCATTCCCAACCTTGCCCTTTGGCTGGTCCATGGTCTCCAGCTCTGCATCCACACCTGGCCAGGGCTGAGCTGTCCCTGTGTCCCACTGCTCTTGGGCTGGGATTCTGACTTCCCTCTCCTGCCCTTCTGCCTTGGCTGAGCCCTGGCCTATCTCTCCTCAGGTTAATCAGTGGATTAACTGCAGCTCTCCCTCCCTCTCTCCTAAATCCTTATCTTTCATCACATATCTAGGAAACAAAACAGACCAGGTATTTTTCCGTGGAGGCAGCCAAAATTTGCTCTTCTTTCAGCCAGCCTCTCCCACACCTTCCTCAGGGCCTTTCTGACTCCAGGGACACCTTCGCCTCCCCACTGCCCTGCCTTCAGGATTTCAGCAGGGATGTCCTCATGGGGACACCTGCAGAGACATACCAGGGCATGGAAAAGTCAGGACAGGACCCAGATTTCCAAGATGTCACCAGAGTATCCCCTCATTTTGCCTTAGCTGCCCATTCCCTGACTGCCTTGCCTCCTCTTCCTCTGGGACTCCTGGCCATTCCCTGTCCCTGAGCTCCTCTGCCCAGGGAGCACTGCACACTCCTGACATCGCCCTTCCACCCTCTGCTCCCAAAGTGCCATCACTGTCCTGTTATCCCTTCATTCCTTCCCACTGGTCTCCCTCAGTTCTGGGAGCAGTTCATCCCCCACTGAACATCTCCTTCCTGAGGCTCCAGGACTCAGCTGTGCCCCAGGAATGACCCTGGGATCCGGAATGTCTCTGGCCGGCGGATCAGTCAGAGCCATCCATCAAGAGAGGGAGGAGCAGACCAGAGCTGGGATGCACCTGATGGTTTAAGACCCATCATATTTTCTGCTTTAATCAGCAGCTCCCAGTGCTGACTGAGAGTGAGATAAACTCTGTCAGCCCTTCTGCAGGTGGGAAAGGGGAGTCTTGGAATAAAAAATGGAGCCAGGGCAGAAATGTGTCAGGATCCCAGGAAATACCTTTTCCTTGGACAGTGGTGCTAAATGGAGGGAACAAATGCTTCTCATGGGCTCCATCCAAATGCCCTTGGTGCTGAAGAGCTGTTCCAAAGGGTTGGGGACCATTTGGATGGATGGATGGATGGATGGATGGATGGATGGATGGATGGATGGATGGATGGATGGAGTGAGTTTTTATACTGGAAGGGAGGCGAGGGCCATGCCAGCCCCCCTTTCAGTAGCACGGGAAGCTCCCAGTGCTGGAACTGTCCTCCTGGCTCTTCCATGGAATCCTGCAGCTCCCACACTGCTGGACACCTCCCTGGCTGCAGAACAGGTGACAGTGATGCTTTGGGGACATCGGTCCCCTTTGCCTCCCCTGATCACCCCCATGGGCTGTGCTGGCCCTACCCCTCCCTCCTGTCCCACCTCAGGGGTTCTCCTGAACCTGGAGAGTTCTGCTTCCTCCTGCCTGTGGGTTAGGACCACACAGAAGGAGAGGGCACTGGAGCAGCAAATCCCATTAGAGGGGAAAGATCATCCAAGGAAACCTCCTCAGGAGGTCAGGGCACTGGAGATCCAGGGGGACCCTACACCCAGGAGCGGGATGGGGAGGGAAGGACCAAGGCTTTCCTATCCCACCTGGGCGAGGGGAGGCTCAGTGCAGCCAAGCTGTGGGGAGGCACAGGCTGGCCCCTCTCCCAGTGGGAAGCTGTGGGTGCCAGGCACAGGGGTGGGATCACTCTGCAGCTCCTGGGGCTGGAGTGCTGAGGGATGTTTGGGCTGGCAGCCAGCGCTGCATCAGCACCCAAAAACTGCAGCCTTGTGGGGTTTGTGGGTTTGGAAGCTGCTCCTGTGATGTGGGGCAGCCCCAGAGCCCCCTCCCAGCACAGGGAGCATCCCAGCTGTGGAGGGGAGCGGGCGAGGGGGGATCCGAGCCAGGCTGGGCCAGGCAGAGGGGGCGTCATGTGAAAAAGTGATTCCGGCAGCTCACGGCTCTGACCCAGCTTTTCAGCTCAACCTCTCCTGCCAAGGCAGCGATTCCAGAGCTGCAGCTCCTGATAAAACCTAAAACCATTGCCCATAAATTGTATTAAATAAACAGCAGCTGCAGATCAAGGTATATCCATCAAGGGCTTCCTCTTTTTTTTATGAATGGCTGAGGACTCGGAGATGCCGTTTGCCAATAGTCTGTCAGCGGAGCCTGCATTTAAAATCAATTTGGTAATTACAACTCTGACTCGGAGCCACAAATCAAAAAGGAAACTTCAGCCCTTCAGGATGTTTTGGCCCATTAGGGAGCTGGTAATTACGCACCCCAGCCGGGCATTAATTTAAGGCCCCGGTGGAAAAGCGCTGGTGTGAATTTGAGACAGGAAGCTGGCTGTGAGGAATTTCCAAGGTTGGCGTTGTGCTGTCAGTCTGTTTACAGCCACCTCCCTGGACATGCTGGAAATCTGAGGGAACACTTGCCGAACCCGCCGTCGCCATTGTGTCCGTTTATTTTTCCTGGGGAAAGGGGCTGCTCTTCTGTCGGCGAGGGATAAATGAGGGAAATATCTGGAGCCTGTGTTTACACAGGATCTGCAGTGTTTGCACGGGGCTGCTCCAGGGCACGGGGATGCCGGGGTGATGGCTGGGGGGGATGTGCAGATGGAGAGGGCTCTGAGAGCACCAGAATGACTGGGACAGCAGAGCCACCCCTGTGACATGTGAGGAGGAGTCAGGGGCTGAGCAGGGACCTGTGACTGCAAAGCCATCCCTGTCCCCTCCCCTGGGACATGTGAGGAAGAGCTGAGGCTGAACTTTTGTCCCTGCAGGGCATTCCCGGCCACTCCCATTTCCCAGGAGTGGAGCCAGGGGGTCCCCCCAGCCAGCCCAGACCAGCTCAGCCCTGCAGAGCCGGGCCTGGCCGTTCTTGTGGAACTGGACAATGTTCAGGAGCTGCAAATGTTATTAATGGTCATAAACTGATCCAGTTCATCGAAATATCCTGTTACTGGCTGTCTCTGGGTTCTCTCCGAGGCTGCTCCCGCAGCCCCTCATGTCTGGGCACTCCAAAGGATCAGGTCTCCATCAGGAGAGGTGCAGAGAGAGTTGAGCCCCAGGGAGCAGCAGGAGGATAAGGCTGGATTTGGGATACACAAGAAACCCCTGGCAATCCTGGCCCAGTGGGGCTGTGGAGGCTCCATCCCATGGGATGGACTGGAGCTGTCCTGTCACCTCTGCTGAGCAGGAGGCCCCAGCACCCTGTGAAAGGCTCAAAAATGTGACAATGAACGGACATCCCAGGCTCAGAAAGGCTCTGCTGCCCTGCTCCTCCTTGGCAGACATCCCTCAATCCTCCTTCACAGAATGTGTGGAAGTGCAACCAGCTCCAACCACTGTAAGGCTTCACTGGGAGCAACAGAGCTACTGGGTGGATAAAAACCCAAAGAGTAGGAATTTCTCATTCTGAATTGATATTTTTCAGTTTTAAATCTCTAAGCACCCAGCAGAGCAGTGCCACAGGTCCCTGCAGCTCCATGTCCTTTGGAAAACACCCTGGAGCAGGACACAGCTATCTTCTATCAGGAACATGTCAGTGCTTGGTGTTTCCTGGGACTGTCCTCACATCCCCCAGACAAAACCATGGAAATACCCATGGAAGCAGAGATCAGATTTATTCCAGGCCTTGTGCTGAATGGCAATTCCTGCATTTCCTTTGAATCCATCCAGGACAGTGACAGGGGAATGAGCTGAGCCGGGAGCAAGGGAAGGGAAAGGGATGGAATTCTGCTTTCTTTCCTTTCCATCTGTCCTCAGCCCCCTGCAGGAGGAGACAGAGGGGACCTGGGCTGGGAGAGGCTGGGGAGGGACAGGGCTTGGGGGGCAGCACTGGGGAGGGATGCAGGGAGTGGGGATGCAGGGCTTGGAGATAGGGAGGCAAAGAATGGGAAAGCTGGGATGGGAAAGGTGGGAATGGGGATGGGAAAGCAGGGAATGGGGTGGGAAAGCTGGGGATTGGAAAGCAAGGAATGGGGATGGGAAAGGTGGGAATGTGGCTGGGGCTACAGGGAATGGGGATGGGGCTGCAGGGAGTGGGGCTGCCAGTTCAGAGGATGGAGATGCAGGGGATTGGGATGTAGGGGATGGAGATTCAGGGAATGCAGGGAATGGGGATGAGAATGTAGGAGATGGGGATGCAGGTAATGGGGATAGGGGAGCTGGGGACTGGGACTGTCTCCCATTCCTCTGGAACCAGGCTGAGCTGCCTGGGGGAAGGGTGTGGAGGGTTTGTCTTGGGGGTGGGGGCCAAGAAGAAGAAGCCATTAAACTGTTCCCTGCTCTGCTCCTGCCACCCCGGCAGGCGCAGGCCTCGTGCAGAACAAAGCTTTGCATTTGCAAATCAATAAAAATAAACGTGGAGTGAGGACGCAGGAATATTTTACCATAAATCTCCATAAAACCTCAGCAGTGCCGAACGTGCCGGCGGCTCCGGAGCCTCTGCTGCCTCTGAGCAGGTGCTGGGGATGGGGGTGATGCTCCACAGGTCCCACCAGGCTCCACAGTCCCGTGGAGGGGGTGGGAATGGGGGGAGCCCCCCAAACCTCATCTCAGCCCCGAAAGAGACACCACAAGTGGGTGGTTCTTGGCTGTCGCCGTCTGAATCCCAGAATTTTTCCACAGTGCAAAATGTGGTGGCATAAATGAAGGAATGACCATGGAAAATAGTCCCAGGGCATTTCCAGCTGGGCATCCTCCTCCTTGCCAGGCTCAGTACCTTCCCTGCATGGAACAGTGCTCCCTGAATGCCAGAGAGGGATGTTGGGCCAGAAACTGAGCTTCTCTTTGCTGGGAAATTCCAACATTTCCCATTTCTCTTGGTTTCAGTTTCATTTTTAATCCCACATCAGGACCAGAAACCCCCTTGAAATAGTTTGGAAAATAAAATGCTCAGCAATGGTTTCTGTTTCTTGCCTTGAAAAGGGTGAGACACCAGCAGAGAACACTGGGGCAGCTGAACCCAAGGCTTCAATTTCCAACCGAAATAGCTCTGGAATTGTCCTGTTAAAGCACCAGCTATGAGGATATTCCCAGAGAACATTCCCATATCCAGCTTTCTGCCAACTCTGTTCCTGATGTCACCTGTCCTCACCCCCAGCTCACTGCTGGGAAACTGAGGCACGGCACCATCAGCTCCTTCTGGGGTGCCAGATCCCATCCCAAGGATTCTGGGATCTGGGCAGGGATACTGGGATCTGTGCTGGAGGAGAAGGAGTGGCCCTGAGGTGGGGCAGTCCCTGGGGCTGGGGGTGACACTCACTCCCTGGTCTCCTTCCTAGGGTTCCATTAATTTCCCTTCCTCTCCCTCCTTAATCCGGACATCTGGCAGGGATCTGCTCTGGAACTTCAATTAGGGGGTTTTACAGCAAAACTGCCCCCAGACAGGCACCCTCCAATGTCACAGATGTCCCCAAGGTGGCATCTTCACCAGCATTCCCTGGATATCCCGCAGAGACCGGAGATGCCCAGGGGGACTCAGACTGGGGCTGGGCTGGGCAGAGCTTGGCCCTTCCAAGAGCCCAGAACCCCAATCCCTGCCTCTCCCCTGGCTGAGACACACAACCCCCTGGAAAGAGCTGCCAGCAGAACTCCAAACCTTTTAATCAGGCTCCTTCCTCGCTGCTGCTCCTCCGCTTTTCGCTTTTCGGCTGGAAATGACCCAAGAGGGAATTGAAACATTTTGTTTCATTTTGAGCAAAGCGTTTGTTTGATCTGAAGGAACACGGGGCCTGGGCAGACGGGGAAAGGGTCATTCCAGCAGCCAGGAAACAGGTCCTGGCAGCTCCAATCAACTCAGTGCTGTCCCTGGGGTTTCTGCCAGGGTTGGGAGGCAGTGGGACAGTCAGAGAGGGGGGATGCCCACCTGGAGCATCCCAGGATGGGGTGAGGATTCGCTCTGCTCCGGGAAGGATGCACAGCTTGGCTTCCAGCTACACCCTGTGCCCAGTTTTGAGGGTTTTCTGGGCTCAGTGGGATTTGTCCTTAGGTAAGAAGGACCCAGCCAGGCTCCTCCAGTGTTGGATCAGGTGACTTCACCTGCAGTGTCCCTCCCTGCGCCCCTGGGCTCTCCTGCCAGGCTGGAGCTGTGCTTGGCAAACCCAGGGATAGGTCAGGAAGGACCCCAGAGCCACATGGCCCAGTGAGCTCAGTGCTCTCCCGTGTCCCCACAGCTCTGTGCCTCTGAGCAGGGTGGTCCTGCAGCCCTGGTGGTCTGGGTGCTGGGGTCCCTGTGGGTGCTGGGTGGGTGCTGGGGGCCCGGGTGGGAGCAGCCCCAGCCCTCCCTCCTCTCCCGCTGGGCCCAGGGCCAGGGGTTTGTGAGTGATGGGCAGCAGAGCCTTTATCAGCTCAACTTTGTCCTCTCTTCCGGCCCAGGAATTGCTCATGAGCTATTTGTGAAGTTTTTGACTTTAATTGTTATCCTAAATTATTCATCAAATCATTTCAATAGCCAGCTCTGGGGCCAGATTCCATTTTCTAGGAGCTGTTTCCGGGCCTGCTCCTGGCAGGGAACTCATGGCTGAGCAGCCACGGAAAGGGAATGCAAACAGGGATGGGAAACTCAGGGAAACAACTGCCTCAAACACGGAGGGAGGCGTCAGGCTGGGCTGCTCCATGCTGAGGCAGTGCCCAGCCCATGTGGTCACTCTGCCCAGCACCTCCCAGCACCTCCAGCCCCATCACTGCAGCCCATGGACCAAAGCACGTCCCTCCCTTGGGGCACCAGGAGTCAGAGAACTGGGGCTGGAACCAGGGGAGCTCCAGGTTCCCCCACCAACCCAGACCATTCCACGGTTCTGCTGGAGCCCACCCGAGGTTCCACAGGCACAAACTGAGGCTGTGGCCGTGACAGAGCCAAGGTGAGACTGGGGAGGAGGCCAAGGACTGACCCTGTCTGCTCCTGGGATCATTTATCTCCCAAAGCCGGCTCAGGTTTCCTGGCTTCAGCGCCGCTCTTGAAAATTTATGGGTTGAGAAAGTGCTTGGAGCCCAAATCCCTCGCCCTGTCACCTCTTCAACCTCGTGTTTATCAAGACACGAGTTCCTCTTCCTCCCACCCTTTGTTTCAGCTCTTGCAGGGCAGAGCTCGGTCCTGGCGATGCCTGGGCCATGTGAAGGCGGGATAAATCCTCCCTGTCCCCTCCTTGTCCCCACTCCTCTCTTTTTGTCCCTGTTTTCCTTCCTCTACTCTGACATCCTTCTCTTTGCAGCCCCACATGTTCCCTGCTCTCTGTTTCACTCCCTTGTCTTGGCAAAATGGGCATCTTTGAGCCTGGGAGTTGCCATGGTGACAGGAAAATCGTGGTGACATTGGGAGGGGTGCTGGATTGATGTCCTGCACATCACCCATCAACACCTGTGACTTTCCAAGGCTCTGGAGGCAGGGAATGGCCATGGGGAGTGACAGGCTCGGGGAGGGCATCCCCCACCATAGGAGAGCAGTTTCTTCCTCTTCCATTTGTTATTGTTTTCACTGAGAAAAAAAAAATATATCCAGGTTTCTTTCCAAGGAGTTTCACTGTCTCTCAGATTTTCAGTCACCTGTGGAGTAAGAAGCAATTTAGTGGGATCAGCAGGGAACCTTCCAGGCTTGAGCAGCAGGAAACAGAGGAGGGCAGCAAGGTCCCTGCTGGGAGGGGAGGAGGTTTCAGCACTTGGATGAGGATTGCAGGGAATGTCCAACCCCGAGCGCGAGGGGAGCCCAGGTGAGGGGGTGGGAGACACTCAAGTGCCAGGGATTTGTGAAGGAGGCTTATAAAAATGCTGGAAGTAATGAAAGGAGAGAAGAATGACCAGGAGAACGGAGCAGTTTATTCCAGGAGGAGCTCCATGGCTGCGGAGGGGAGAGGAGGAAATCTGAGAGAGTTCAATAAAACCGTGGACAATGGGGACGAGGTGAATTAGAAGAAAATATTCCCATTGTCTTGGAACACAACCCCCCTGCAGGACATCCCATAAAGTGACGCAGCAGCAGATTTCAATCAGATCAGAGGAAGTCTTTTATCGCAGGGCCCAGATGCCGAGGACAAGGCCCCAGAACAACAGCAGGAGAAGGGCTCCTGCAAACAGCGATCCTGATAAACCCCCTGGCTCGGGAAATCCCTGGATCTAGCAGCTGCCAGAGGCTGGAAGGGCTCACAGGGGAGGTGGGTGCCTGGGCACACCCCATCCCTGATGCTGCGGAGGAGACGCCCCTGGCCCAAGCACATGAAGCCACTGAACCACCAAAAAAAAAAAAAAAGAGAGAGGACCAACAAAATCCAACCCCAAATGCCAACAGCTTTGCCAAACCACGGGAGAGCTGCTCAGTAACTGCAGGAGATTGAGCACAACTCACCCTGGGACACATCCCTGCTGCTCAGCCAGGGATGGCGGGGGGGAGGAGGCAGCCTGAAGTCTCTCCTTTCCCAGAGAAGGGGAAGGAAGCAAGACCCAAGAGGATGGGTCTGGAAAGGGAAAGACACATCTGCCGTGGATGGTTTTGCTCCAGCTGGGCTCACAGCAGCCTCTTGCAGGGGACACACCAGGCAGTTCTCAGCAGTTATTAAAATTGGATAAAAATCCCTCTCGTTAATGCTGCTGGCAGAAAGCTCCATATCGATGCATGGGGCTGGCCCTGCTTGTTTATTTATTTACTCCCAGCGTGGGCCTTGGCTGCACAATGATGGAAATTGGGGTATGCCAGGGGAGGAGAAGATTTTGGGGGGAAGAGGTGGCTTGGGATGCAGAGCAGGGAGTGGGGAGCATCCCAGTGACACACAGCTGGACCATCCCTCTCACCAGGTTCAGGCTTCCTCCAGGGACCAGTTTGTTCCTTGTGTGGTCCCGATGGAATTTGTGCTTGGGAGAACACAAAACACTTCACCGCAGCCAGGTCGGTTTCCCAGCCCAGCCTGTCCCCAAATGCCACCTCCCTCTTGCTCTCCTGTACCCAGCCACCCCCATCCCCACGGCCGCACATCCCAGAGGGATGCACAGAGCCAGCCACACTCAGCTCCTTCCCACGCACTTTCAGAGCCGCTCTGCTGGAGTTTCCCCGAGCTTTATTTAGCTCTGCCAGGCTGCTTTTGTGGAGTTGAGTAATTGCTGTTTGTTTATCGTGGATTGGGTGTCGATAGCTGGGTCACACCCCGAGTGCTCCCGCTCCAAAGGAGCCGTCTGATCCATTCAATTAACATTTCTCCTGATGCTTTAATCGTTTCAGGAATTTCTCCTTCCGAGGGAGGTTTCTTTTACCTTTAGGAGCACAGACCTGCAGAGGAGGTGGATGGGGCTCAGGCCATGCCACCAAAATCAGCAAAACTTAGTCCTGCACCCCTGATCTTGTTGGCCTTTGAGGAAATGACCTTGGGGAACTGGATGGTGGTGCTGGATCCATGGTTGGACTTGATGATTCCAGAGCTCTTTATGTGATTCCAGGATCTTATGATTCTGCGCGGTCCCATCCAGTCCAGCCTGGAAATCCCTGAATCCCCTCAAAGGGTGGACTTGATGAGCTTGGAGGTCTTTTTAAACCTAAATGATTCTGTAACATTCTGTAATATTCCCACCCTGGAGGAATTCAAGCAAACCCTGCTGGCGATAGGAAAAGCAAAGAGTGCTCCAGCAGAGCCAAGGCTCGGAGATGGGAAAAGCCCTTTCCCCAAGGCAGCTCACCTGACACCCCCCTGACACTGCCTGCTCCACAGCCGAGCCAACAATAACTCCATGGGATAAACCTCAGCTCCTGATGGCTAAAGCAGCATCCGAGCCGAGCTCGGGAAGTGGCGAAATGAGGGATGAGTCCATCAGGGACCAGGTTTGGAAAAAAGGGAAGGAAAACTCATTCTGCAGCCATACTGTGGAGGGAGCAGCTGTCCCTGCGCTCCGGGGAAGCCAAGCACCAGCTCCACTCGCTGGCACATCCCGCCTGCTCCAGTCACTCATTCCAGCCTTTCCCACTGACAAGGCTGTGGAACAGATTGCTGTCACCGGCTCGGAGCTGAACGGGGAGGGGGGAGCCATGTGGGGAGCAGGTTGGGAAAGAAAAAGCCATCAAAAAATGCCGTGTAAACCAAAAAAAAAAAAAAAAAAAAAAAAGCCATTTTCTCAGCCAGGGCCCTGCGGGTGGGCTCTGGGTGCCAGTGTGTGGAGGGGCATGGGAAGGATGGGGAACAGAGCAGAGGCTCTGGCAGGGCCGATGGGTGCCTGGGCAGAGCCTCCCAGCAGCAGCCAAAGCTTTGGCAGCCCTGGTTTGAGTCACCCTGGGCTGCTGTGACACCTCCCCTCGTGCCTGCACAGAGGGACCAGATCCCAACGGGGCAGCAGCAGGACAAGGCAGGAACTGTGCTGAACCCACGTGAGCAGCACAGAGAAAACCATGACCACAACCATGACCGTGGCCAAGACCACGTCCATGGTGGTCACGTCCACCACAGCCACCACCACCATCACCACCATCACCACCACCATCTTGTGCAGAGCCCAGATGCACTGAGATCCAGCTTCTAGCAGCTGGGAACTTAATGAGGGCCATTAATTAAGCTCATTTTGCCACCTCCTCATAAGGCCCACATGGGGAATATTGGAGGACCCAGTCCCTCAGCTTCCATGGGTGCTGCAGAATGTCCCTGGTTCCAGCAGTGTTCCAGGCAGCTCAGAATGGGGGCTCTGGTGAAGAACCCTTCCCAAACCTCTGGGAAGGGATGCTCCATGCTCATCCCAATCCCTGCAGCTCATCCATGTGGTTCTTTTATCCATTTATCCCAGGAAAATCAGGCCCAGCACCTCAACTCCCCCTGCACTACCCGGTTCCTACATGACAACCTGGATTTTGTTTATGCTCAGATTACTTCTTCTTTTTTTCTCTCTAAAATCTGGGCCATTTATTTCAAATAAACCCAGTGATTTAACATGGGAACAAAATCCCAACCCCTGTTGCATCGAGTTTCAAAACATTTGGGTTATTTGAACATTTCTGTCACTTCCAGCAGGGTAGGAACTGCTGGAATTTAACTCACTTTCACAAATAGGTTTATTTTTCTCCTTGTGTGTTTCTGGGTAAATTTGGTATCAGGGAAATAAAACTTGTCAAGCTTGATCTGACACTCTCCAATCCCAAAATTCCTCTGGGATTGGCTGGGTGGGCACACATCACCTCTGCAGGGAGAGGAGGACTCTGGCTGGAATCTCAGGCTGGTGGCAACATTTCTGCTCCCAGCTCAGAGTTCCTGGCACAACTGGCAGCCCAGCACCCCCATTCCAGGGAAGCTGTGAATGTTTCCCTCCTGTGGCACCTTCCCTCAGAGGTGGCTTCATTCAATGCAGTGCCATGTCCAGATTTGGGATTGCTGGAAAGGTCAGCTGGATCAGTGGTGATTAGCTGGAGAGGACCTACAGAGCCCGCTGTTTGCTCTGGATTAACAGCCTGGCTGCTGAGCCAAGATTCCCTTGAGCCACTTCAGGAATGAAAGGACAAACACTCAGGGCTGGGATTAGAGCTGGAATCCCGACACCTGCTGGAATCCCAGCACCTGTGGGAAGGAGCAGTGCCAGGCTGGCCTGTGGTGCTGTGGCTGAGATCCATCTGCCAGCAGGAAAAGAGGGAACAGAGAGAAAAGGGGACTTGGGCACAGGAAGGAAAAATGGGAACAAGGCCCAACAAAACCGTGATGCTGGAGGGGAGGCAATGATGGGAGCAGGGATTCTGACATTCCTCTGGAGGACAGGAACACCTCCCTGGCGTCTTTTCAATGTGGAGCATCTGAGGAACACCTTGAATAGCCTCAAGCTGTGCCAGGGGATGTTTAGATTCCATTTGGGAACGTTTCTCCACATAAAATGTTGCAAAGCTTTGGACCAGGCTGCCCAGGGCAGTGGTGGGATCACCAGTCCTGGAAGTGTCCAAAAATCCTGTGGATGTGGCACTGAAGGACACGAGTTAGTGATGACCATGTGGGGCTGGGGTCATGGCTGAACTTGAGGATCTTAAAGGTCTTTTCCAACATGAGTGATTCCATCAATCTATAAATGCACTTTCCCAGGCATGTGGCTGAGCCCTGTTCCCTGCACTGAACATGGAGCACAGTGGGATTTGGGGTGGACAAGGACATCCCAGGGATCCTGCAGGGCTGAGCTCCCAGGACTGGCTCAGCTCCATTCCTTACACTCGATGGGGTGCAGGGGCTGGCTGGCTGGCTTTGAACAGTTCCCAGGCAGCCCCATCCTCCTGGAGCTCATGGGCAGCAGATCCATAACTCATCCTGAGCACAGGGTGAGGATCCTCCCAAACCCACCAGTGGCATTTCAGCTGTCACCCAAACATCACCTGTGGCATCTTCCCACCTCCCCTTTCAGATTTCCTTTAAAAGCTTCATTTAGATGGAAAATGATATTTTCAGCACATTAATTAAGTCCTAATTGCTGATTAGAAACATATTTACCGAGGTCTAACAACTGTGGAACAAGTGATGTCTTACTACTCCCTCCTTGCCGGCATTGAGACCTGCAGAGAGGCTGTTCCAGCGAGGAGCTGGCGTGTGGATGATGTGCAGGCAGCAGGCACGGAGGAGCCGCTCTCCCAAATGGGAGCAGACAGCTCGTTATGTTAATGAGACGCCGGCTGATGATGAGGAACACATTGATAAGGTTTGGGACTGATAGGGATCTCCTGTCCTCAGTAGCTGTGAAACCTCAATCAATGTGTTTCTCATCAGCGGCCGCCATCCCCTGCACATAAATAACGTTCCCGATGTGGAGAAGAGCCGCACTTCCCAGGAGCTAATAAGGAATCTCAGCTCCCCACCTCCCTTTGCCGCTCTCCTGCCGCCCACGTCGGCTCTGCAGGGCCCCCAGTGAGACCTGGAACCGCCCTGGTGGCATCCAGAGAGGAGCCTTGGGCCACTTGTGTTCCCTGAGCTCTGTGTTCCACAAACAGCAGTGTTCCATGAACACCAGTATTCCATGAACCCCCATGTCGGGATCTTTAGCTGGTCAGAGTGACCCCGAGAAATGTGAGAAAGTCTCTTTTCCCAGCCTGGCGCTCGAAGAAGGAGTCAGGGCTCTTCATTTCTCGGTCTCAAGGTTGTTTATTGTTTCTTATCTATAAAAATTTTTCTCCTGCCCTGCCGAGGTCTGTCCAGCAGGACAGTTCCAGGCACTCTGCCTGCCCCAGGGCGGTGTTATGTCTTTATACTAAAAACTATGTGTACAATGTTTACAATTACTTCCCAATACCTATGTTAGACAGTGAGCTTCTGCTCTAAACCAATCCAAAAGTGCCAACATCACAGCAGAAGATGGAGGCCAAGAAGAAGAAGGAGAAAGGCTGGACACACCCAGTTCCCTCCATCTTGCCTCCTGAACCCCCATACCAGAAACCCCAAAATCTACTTTTCCACCCTGTGATAACTTGACTATTATTCTACCTAAACCGTTGTGGCTTGCTGGTCTTCATATAAGGTTGGTAACTTGTTCCATGGGTCATAAGCAAAACCAAAGGTGTTTTGGGCTCTGTGCCAGGGTCTCTGAGCCCCCTGGCAGGGGTCCTGGCCGTCCTGGACAGCCAGAGGGATGTTCTGGGTTCCCACACCCCCACGCTGTTGTTTCAAGGTCAGAGAGCCCCAAAGCTCCCAGGACAGTCCTGCTGGAGGATGTCCCTCTCTCCTGACTTCCAGCCATGCCCATCCATGGTTTTCCCTGCTGGAGAAGGCAGGAATGTGTCCTGTGCCTGGGTGGCCGAGGGAAGGGGAGCTGGTGACTCTTTCATCTCTGCCACTCGCTGTCCCCAGCCTGGCCAGGCACTGCTTTCTCCTGGAAATCCCTCCCCTTCTCTTGCCAGTTTTCCAAACTTCAAAACTCCCCATCTGTCTCCATCACCATCAATCCCCCACCTATCCTGCCAGCTGTTTCCTCTTCCTTGGGGTTTGTGTTCAGCTCTGACTATCGTTAAAATATATATATTTTTTGACCGAAGCTATTGCCTTAAGAAAGAGCATCTTTTTGGCTGAATCATAAATTTTGATTGAAGAATTTCCTGGTTTCATTCTCAATCCTCCACCTGGTACTTCCACAGCAGCCTCGGGGCCATCAGCCTTTCCCCAGCAACAAAGATTCCCCTTCGTTAGCAAGAAACCTCATTTAGCCTCATCAAGTGCTGCTTCAGCACAGCAGTTAAATCTTTAGGCAATGCTACATCTCTGCCAGAATTTAATTCCCAAAAATAAAAGAATTCAGAGGAAAATTTCTTCCCTGGGAGAAACCCTCTGCTCAGGGTGATGGGTACTTGAGGGGACAAGGACAGGGGACAAGGGCCAATGCCAAAGGCAGGCAGAGGAGGAGCAGATGAGGATGAAGTCAGGGAGAAAGAAGAAACCAAAAATGCATTTTTTTAGGGGAAAAAAGGAAATCAAGAGGGCTGAGAGCAGAGCGGGTGACACAGGATGCTCAGCCCACACCTCGTGAATGCCACAGAGGGGCAGGCAGGGAATTGCTTTATTATTATTTTTCCTTTCAGCTTTCTTCCCTCCTTTTATCTTTGATTGTGAAACAAGCTGATTTTAATTAAAAAGCCTTCCAATTAATGCTGCCCTGGAGTTTTCATTTCCTGGGCTTCGGTAATTTGCCAGCCCAGGTTCGGGAGGTTTTGTGTTCCTTCTGGGGAAATAAATAACAACAAGCAGGATGAGTCGGGAAGAGGAGCAGCATGAGCTGGGAAGGGTGGCTGAGGGGAGGAGAGGGGCGGCTGTGCAGGGGGGACCCTGGTGCCTGTTTGGGGAGTGGGAAGCACAGGGGGATCAGTCCCTGTTCGGGCTGAGGTCACAGCCACACCTGGCACCGGCCACCCTCGCTGGGCTTGGCAGGCACAAAAGGGGCAGAGGCTCCCCAGTGCCTCCATCAGAAGACGCCCCACCGCCCATTGATTTCCCACTGCCTGCTCAGGAGAGAGAAGCAGCCAGAATTGCCCGGGTTTTGGGGCTCCAGCCCTTCCCTGGAACATCCATCATCCCCTCTTTGCTGCCCAATGACCCAGGGCAGCAGTGGGGTGAGTTCTCCTCTTCCCTGGGATGAAGCAGCAGGAATCATCCAGAATTTGGGGGCTCTAGCTTGTACCCTGCTCCTGTACCACCCCCTCTCTGCCGGCCAGGGACCTCTGAGCGAGAGCAGGGTGAGTTCTCCTCTTCCCTGTGATGAAACAACATGAATTATCCAGAATTTTTGGGCCATAGCCGGTACCCTGCTGCAACTACCACCCACTCCTTGCCAACCAGGGACCTCGGAGCGAGAGCAGGGTGAGTTCTCCTCCTTCCCGGAGCTCCCGGAGCCGCAGAGGAGCGGAGGGAGCCCAGCCTGAGCTCCTGGGACACGGTCAGAGAGGGGACGTGGGACCCCCGGACCCCTCGGGCACATCCCTATCTCTCACACACACGCCCACAGCTGCACGTGGACAAAAGCCCCAGGAAAAGAAAAGGGGGGGAAAGGCTCGTGGAAAGCCTTTATTATCCTCAATCCCATCTATTGTTAATGGGATCGTGAGTAGGGAGTGTTTGGAGAATTCATTTGTGATAAATATTTATACCCCGTGTTTTTGGGCTGTTATCTGCAGAGTGCGCCTGTTTGATCTGGTGTCGGGATTTCTTTAGGTCATTTACATCCCCTTTCGCAGCAGCGCTTGTCCGATAGCAGCTATCACATAATTAAGTTTCTTTTGCTTATCCCTAATCCTGTCAAACCACCTACTTATCTCTAATTTCCTGTCCATTACCCTCCTTGGGGGAGCTTAGATCTCTAACGCAGGACAGGGACGGAGCCCCCAGCCCGGGCTGACGGCTTCCAAACGAGCTGTGTCCCCTGCTGGGGACATTTGTCACGCTGGGCACAAGCCACAGGCTTGTGGAGAGCCCGGGGCTGTGCTGGCAGCGATTTTAGGATCACTTACAAACAAAAGGCTGCGGCAAAGCCACGGGGGTTTGAAATCCTTGCTCAGTTTTAGTCGCTCCTGCCGGGCGCGGGACGGGGCGCGCCCTGGCATTAACGGGGCCGCTGTGCCCGGCTGGAAATCGGAGCTCCTGGAGTTCCTTCCGCAGGCAGCTCCCCGAAAATGCCCGTAGGACACGGCTCAGGGACACGAGCTGACACAGCAGAGCTCGGCTCGGCCCCTAGGAAGGATTCCATCTGATCTGAGTGAGCGAGATCCCGGCGAGGGGACCTGCGTGAAGAATTTATGTTCTGCGCCCATCAGGGTGACAAAACCCGGCTGGTCCCAGCCTGCTGAAAATGCCCAACCCCAGCCACCTTTAATCCCTCGGAAATGTGCAGAACAGCCCCATGGGCGCTCCCGGAGGGCGCAGCTCCTCCGCGCCGGGAGTCACCGTCCCGAGGGAGCGACACTCGCCAAGGCTGGGACCGAGCCCTTCCCCTGGCCCTGCCTGAATCCACCGCTTCCTGCCGGCCTTTTTCCCAGCTATTTATAGAGCAGGGCTGACAAGGTGCCCCTGCGAGGAGCTTTCCCCTGGGAAAGAGCCGCCTCCGTGCCTTGCCAAGGCGTTGGTGGGACAAACACTGCCCCAGTCCTCCCAGTGCCACTGCCCAGCCCTGTCTGGCTGTGCGAGGGGTCCCCGGTGCTGCCCACCCTGCGCTGCCCACCCTGCACTGCCCACCCTGCGCTGCCCACCCTGTGCTGCCCATCCTGCATTGCCCACCCTGCACTGCCCACCCTGCGCTGCCCACTCTGTGCTGCCCACCCTTCACTACCCACTCTGCACTACCCGCCCTGTGCTGCCCACCCTGGCACTGCCTACCCTGTGCTGCCCATCCTGTACCGCCCACCCTGTACTGCCCACCCTGTGCTGCCCACCCTTCACTACCCACTCTGCACTGCCCACCCTGTGCTGACCCCTGGCACTGCCTGCCCTGTGCTGCCCACCCTGCACTGTCCACTCTGCACTGCCCACCCTGCACTGCCCACCCTGGCACTGCCCACCCTGCACTGCCCACCCTGCGCTGCCCACCCTGTGCTGCCCCCTGGCACTGCCTGCCCTGTGCTGCCCACCCTGCATTGCCCACCCTGTGCTGCCAATCCTGTGCTGCCCACCCTGTACTGCCCACCCTGTGCTGCCCACCCCAGCCCACCCCAGCCTTTGCACCTTTCCAAACTGGCCCAAGGGACTGGTCCCAGTCCAAACCCCAAGGCAGAGGCATGGGCAGGGCAGCTCCCACCAGGTTTTTATCAGGATTTTCGGTGGTGAGATGTTGATTCATGTGTCACTTCCCAAACCCGGTGAGAGTCATCCCCACCCCATGGTGGGGACAGAAGCCACAAGCCACCCCCGTCCCTGCCTGGTCACCCCTGGGAAGGATCCAGGGTGTTCAGGTCTAGGGATGCTGCTCCCTTCCCCTGCTCCACACCAGCCCCAGCTCCCTGGCACCCCATCTCCCTCCTCTGGCAAAGGCATCCCGGGAGCTGGCCCGAAGTGGGAGTGTCCAGGGCCAGGTTGGATGGGGCTTGGAGCAACCTGGGACAGTGGAAGGTGTCCCTGCCCATGACAGGGGTGGAATGGGATGAGTTTTAAGGTCTCTTCCAATCCAAACCGTTCCAGGAAGAAAAGCAGATTTCTCACTATGAGCAGCAATTCCCCTCAACACCTTCAGTGTCCCTGCCCTTCCTCGGGCACAAGGAGTGTCCCCAAGGCAGGGATGGCAGAGGTCGTTTGTCCCAGCCTGCCCAGATCCAAAGGAATGGCTTCCAGGGACACTTACAACATCCATGAAGCCAGGAACAGGCCTGCCAGGATCTCTGGGAGGGATGCAGCCCCAGCTGCGTCTGTCAGGGGCTGAATTTGGCCTCACGGGAGCAGCTCCGGGTGTGTGGATGCAGGCTGGGATTAGGAGGGATTCCTGCCGGGGCTGTACCTGGCCACTGCTCCCCAGAGCTGTCAATCCTTTCAGCAGCACTAAAATTCAATTAGTTAAAACAACAACAACAACAGCAACCGTGGCTCCAGACAGTTTGTGCCTCGCACATTTGATCCCTTTTATTGCTCAGCCCTGCTCCGAGCCCCGCCAGCAACATCTGAGCTGACTCCCACCAGTTCCCTGGTTTATTCTACCAGGATTAAGTCAAGCCTACAGTCTCCAGCTGTTTTGTGGCTGGGCCTGGATACATCTTTATATTCCAGCTCCATTATTAAGTGGAAAGTGGCCAAATTGACAGAGCTGCTTCAGGGAGGACAAGGCCACCGAGGTCAATGACAGTCCTGCCAGCTGGAGGGACGCTGGGGACTCATGATTTGCTCACAAAGCTCTGGCCTGTTGTCTTAGCCTCACTTGATGCCCCCGAGGGGGCTCCTGTGAAAGGCCTGACTCCAGCAGGAATGTTTGATTTCTTGGCAGGGAGATGTAACAATCTGTGCTGGAGAATTGCAGGAGGATTTTGTGCTCAGCCTGGGTTGTCCATCACGTCCCTTCATCACCCCAAGCGCACCCACCCTTCAGCTTCCCCAAATGGAATCTCCCTGGACACTGGTGGCCCCCTCCTGCCACAGGACAGGGGCTAAACATAGAGCCACATCCTTCAGCAGGTGGGAATCACCCTGCTGGGAGCAGGGAATTGGTGAGGCCATACCAGGACCCCAGCTCTGTCCTCCCGGGTCACCAGAGGTGTGATGGCACTGGCTGGGCTGGGGGTGGTGACGTGGTGCCATGGATATGACACCATACAATGAGATAAGATGTGATAAAACATGATAAGATGTGATTGTCACCCATCAGCCGTGCTGGCCTGTCCAGCCAGGGATGCTCCCGGAGCGTGACCCCAGTGGGACAGCCAGGGCCTGCCTGGAACAGGGTTTTTCCTGAGCCAAATGGGATGGGTCAGGAGGAGAGTTCCTTAAATAAACAAGGGTTTGCTCCCACGTTAACCCAGCCTTTGTGTTGGTAATGAAGAGCAGCAGAAGGGTCATGCAAAGAGAGGGATGAAAGCTCCATCCATCAGTTTCTTGGACGACTGTGTGATTTATGGAACTCCCCTGCACGTGAGGGGCTGTGTGGGTCTGGGGCTGTCCCAGGATCCAGCAGCATTCAGGCTCATTGTCCACAGGAGTGAGGGATAAGGAGGTCACCCTTTGCTGCTGGCTCGTGCTGAGGGTGGGAGAGGGTTCCCAGCCTGGCAGCAGATGGAATCACCTGGCAGCCTGAGGAGCTGCCTGAAATCAACAATCCCAGAAGGGGTTGGGCTGGAAAACCATCTCATTCCAACCCTTTGCCATGGGCAGGGACATCTCCCATTGTCCCAGGCTGCTTCAAGCCCCATCCAGCCTGGCCTTGGACACTTCCAGGGATCCAGGGACAGCCACAGCTTCTCTGGGCACCCTGTGCCAGGTCTTCACCACCCTCGCAGGGAAGAATTCCTTCCCAATATCCCATCCATCCCTGCCCTCTGGCAGTGAGAAGCCATTCCCTGTGTTCTGTCCCTCCATCCCAAGTCCCTCCCAGCTCTCCTGGAGCCCCTTTAGGCACTGGAAGGGGCTCTGAGCTCTCCCTGGAGCCTTCTCCTCTCCAGGTGAACACCCCCAATCCCCTCACATCTCATCCCAGTGCAATTTCTCTTCCCTGTGTGACACCTCCTGGTGTCTCCTGTCCTCTCCCAGAGCTGCTCCTCTCTCCCAGCGCAGGGAAAAGCTCCGATGGCTTTTCCCAGCAGGAGCTGGGGCTGGAGCGCCTTTACCTCAGGAGCTCTGCAAAGCTGCTTCTCCTGCACTCCAATAACTCCACTTCCATGTGTGACTCATAGTTTTCCCCCTGCCTTGGTCTTCCAGTTTTCCTAATTACTTTGAGCTCTGTGACTGGGAGTGTGGAATGTTCCAGCGCTGTGTGTGTGATTCACCTAAAGGGGAGCGCTCCCAGCCAGAAGGGACTCTGAGCTTTTCTGGCATCAGCCTATGACCTGGACAGCAGCCAGAAAATCTCACCAAGGTCATTTCTTCCTTTCCCTTCCTTCTTGGGCTCCTTTCTTTCCCTCAGCCTCTCTGCTCCCTCCCCTCTTTCCTCCCAACAAGGCTCAGCAGCACCTTTTCATTACTCATCAACATTTTTGCTATAAAACCTCCCTGAAATCCCAACCCTGCTGCAGCTCCAGCCCTGCCAGAGCGTGGTCCCTGGGAGCCACCCCCATCCAGAGCCACTGGCAAGACAGGGGCTTCAGCTGGGACACAGCAACATTCCCTGGGACAGACTGAGATTCCCTGGGACACACCAATCTTTCCTGGGACATGGTCAGACATTCCTGTGTGCTTTAGGAACTTCATTTCCAAAGGAATTCATGTACAGAGTTGGAAACTTCTATAGAAGTCTTGTGTCTGTGTGTCCATCCATCTGTGCATATCCATCCAGCCTCAGCTGCCACTCCCAGAGGGAAGGGGGCACCCCAGGGTGGGATCCTGCCCCCATTTCCCCTTTATTCCTGTGCCTGGTCTGGGCAGTGGTGGCACTGGTGGGAATGCAGAGGGAAGGAGCTCGTGCAGGGGCAGCTCCCGATGTGTGTGGAAATAATCTGGAAATTTCTCTGGAGGCAGGAGCAGCAGCACTGGGGCTGTTATCAGGTTAGGGTCAGACTCCACAGCCAGAGGGGAGGGAGCAGGGAGTGCAGGACTCAGCCTTGGCAGGACACTGAGGAGCAGGGTGGGCCATGCCAGAGGCCACAGAAGCAGGGCCACCCCTTTTCAGAGGCTGCACAGCCTGGTGTGAAGCTGTTCCATCCCAAACCAGATATCCTGGGCCAGGTTGTGAGTGAGACCACAGCCCTCAGACCTTCCCTCCCAAAGCAGCCAGGCAGCATCATCCCCTCCCAGTGTCCTGAGGTGACAATTGAGCAGCCTGCAGTGCTGAGGTGACAATTCTGCAGTGCTTGGCACAGGGACATGCTCAGCCAAGCAGTGAGTGCCCAGGGTAGGGAAATGCACAGGGTGTGAGCACAGGGGATGCTTTGGATCATGTCCCTGAGCAGCATTTTCCTGAATTCCTCATCCATGAGATCACAGATCAAGGCAGAGCTGGAAGCAGTGGCCAGATCCCTCTTTCACAGCCCTCAAACAAATTCCCTAAAAGCTTCCCCTGTGTGTGCACAGATTAAGTCGTTAATGAATATTTTTGCTAAGCATCAGAAATCTGGCTGGTGCTGGAGCTCGGCTCAGCCAAGACCTGGGAGATTTGGCTGGAAGGATTCAGCAGCAACCAGCAATAGAGCCAGGGGCCTCCAGAGCTGTGGAGACACTGCCTTGTCCTGCCACTGCTCTGGAGTCACTGGGTGGCTGTCCCTGTGCTGTCCTGGCAGGAGTGAGCCAGGCCTGGGTCCTGCAGGGAAAAAGGGAGAACCTGCAGGGATGCTCATCCCAAGGCAGGCTCCCAGAGGGAGAAAGAAAGGACCCAGAGCACTGCACACCTGGCAGGACATCCCAAGGCTGGGCTGTGATGCACAGCTGGGACACATCTGTGGAGCTCCAGGTCTGTCTGTGCCACACAGGGCGGCTACACCCCGTGTGCCAGAGCCACCGCAGTGTGGCACCTCCCCCGGGCAGGTGACCCTGCCCCGCCTCGGAGCCAGCCCTCGCTCCTCCCCTCCTGCTGCTCTGTCCCCTCCAGCAGCTCCACGGATGCTCCGGGATGGCAGGGACGGGCTGGAATGTCGGGATGGCACAGCTGGAATGTTGGGGTGGCACAGCTGGAATGTTGGGGTGGCACAGCTGGAACGTTGGGATGGCACAGGCTGGAATGTCGGGATGGCGCAACTGGAATGTCAGGATGGTGCAGCTGGAATTTGGGATGGCACAGCTGGAATTTGGGATGGCACAGCTGGAACATCGGGATGGCGCAGACTGGAATGTTGGGATGGCACAGCTGGAATTTGGGATGGCACAGACTGGAATGTTGGGATGGCACAGGCTGGAATGTTGGGGTGGCACAGACTGGAATGTTGGGGTGGCACAGACTGGGCTGTGGGAATGGCAGGCACCAGCTGGGCTGGCTGGAAAAGAAGGGGCCTGCAAAGAAAGAGAACAAAAGAGAATAAAACCACCTTGGTAGGACAGGGAGTTGCTCCAGATCACATTTTCCAGGCACGATCTCAGGCAGCTTCACGGATGTTAATTAAGAGTTCTGCCCTTCCCGGGGGATGCAGGGAGGTACTACAAATAATGGTATTACCAGGAGCATCGGTACAGATAAATTAATTAGGGGCAATATTTGAGAGAAGGAAAGCTGTTGGGATATGGAGCGGGAGGAGGTGGATGAACCAGCTTACCCACAGCATGGCACAGTTCAGCCAGGCCACTGTGGACTTATCCTGACTTATCCTGCCTCAGAACCAAAGCCTGCCTTACCCAGAGCTGCTCCATGGAAAAGCTGGAAGTAAAATGCACCTTCTGTAGCTGCAGGGAGGGGAGGGTACATCAATGCCACAGCCCTGGGCACAGGGGTACAGACCCTACAGATCCCCCTGAGCCTCCAGGATCCCTGCTGGGTCTGGATGAAGGAGCAGCAGCTCTGCCAGAGGTCCCAGGCTGGTGCTTTTTGAACTGAGTGGTTTCAGCCCCTGCAGGGGGAGGATGTGGCCACACTGACCATGAACAGTCCGGCAATGGTCGCATTCATGGCTATTTTGGGAGAGAACTGTGTCCAAAAAGAGCCACCAAGGACAGTGGGGAGAAAAGTACAGCCCTGAGCTGTGCTGCAGTTGAAGGTTGGATACGATCTGCTGTGATTTCCTGCGATTCTCTCCGTGTGGATCCCGGGCCAAGAGTGCAGCCAGAGCACCGAACAATGGCCGGAGCGCCCGTCCCGCCTGCCCCGAGCCCTATCAGATCCTGCAGGGACACCAGGGCCTGGCCAGGCTCCTGCTGCTCCCAGATAGGGCCCTGCATTGTCTGCAGAGTTTATTTCCATCCATTTTTGGCAGCTGAGAGCCTTGGGATGTTGGGTGAGGCAGCTCCTCTTTTGTTGGATTTCCATGTCCCTTCCTGCTCTTCCTTCTAAACAAAGCCCTTATCAGTGTCCTGATCTCACTGGAGGACAGGGTGAGGGACACTGTGGGACACTGCCTGCAGAGCCATTCCCAGCCCTCTCGGCCCCTCCATCCATCACCTGATCACCTGGGAGTCATGGCATGGCAGGTTCCCTGTGTCCATCACCTGGGAGTCAGGACAGGGGCCCTCTGTCCATCACCTGGGAGCTGTGACAGGAACCCTCCCTCCATCCCCTGGACACAGGGACAGGAATGCTCTGTCCGTCACCTGCACACAGTGATGGGCCCCTTTGTCCATCACCTGGATGGTGAACCCTCCATCCATCACCTGCACACAGGGATGGGGGGGCCCCTCCATTCATCCCAGGGGCGCTGTGACAGGTGGAGGCCATTTGGCTGAATTCTCTTTCTGCCTTCTGCAGGAAGATCAAAAAGAACAAAATGAATTCCAGCGTAACAAAGTCCTGGCTACGACTGGACAGACAACAGAGCCGTGGTCTGCACAGGTCTGGGAGGCGGGGAAGGAGGAAAGGAATATGGGTCTCCAGCCACCAGAGCAAGGCTGGAATGCTCTGGCTGGGGGCACCTGGAGGACACTGTGCAGAGGAAAATTTAACGGGAGCCCTGGGTCACCTCTCCAGCAGGTCGGCTCCTCCAGGCAGGAGCAGCATCGCTGGAGGGATGTGAGAACAGCCTTGGACAGAGCCCAAGGACAGAGCCTTTCCAGACCCCTGATCCAGCATCAGAGCATGAGCTAAATACCACTCGGAGCAGGGACGCTTTCAGGAATGTGCTCCTGCAGGGGAATTGGTGCCGGCAGCTCCCGGGAGCGAGATGCTCGTTATCCAGAGCAGGCACCCGCACCCGGCCGGAGAGCACAGAGCATCCCACTGCTCCACCCCAGCCCCCAGAGCATCCCACTGCTCCATCCCAGCCCCCAGACCATCCCACTGCTCCATCCCAGCCCCCAGAGCATCCCACTGCTCCATCCCAGCCCCCAGAGCATCCCACTGCTCCATCCCAGCCCCCAGAGTATCCCACTGCTCCATCCCAGCCCCCAGAGCATCCCACTGCTCCATCCCAGCCCCCAGACCATCCCACTGCTCCATCCCAGTCCCTGAACCATCCCACTGCTCCATCCCAGCCCCCAGAGCATCTCACTGCTCCATCCCAGCCCCCAGAGCATCCCACTGCTCCATCCCAGCCCCCAGAGCATCCCACTGCTCCATCCCAGCCCCTGAACCATCCCACTGCTCCATCCCAGCCCCCAAACCATCCCACTGCTCCATCTCAGCCCCCAGACCATCCCACTGCTCCATCCCAGCCCCCAGAGCATCCCACTGCTCCATCCCAGCCCCTGAACCATCCCACTGCTCCATCCCAGCCCCCAGAGCATCCCACTGCTCCATCCCAGCCCCCAGAGCATCCCACTGCTCCATCCCAGCCCCCAGAGCATCCCACTGCTCCATCCCAGCCCCCAAACCATCCCACTGCTCCATCCCAGCCCCCAGACCATCCCACTCCTCCATCCCAGCCCCCAAACCATCCCACTGCTCCATCCCAGCCCCCAGACCATCCCACTGCTCCATCCCAGCCCCCAGAGCATCCCACTCCTCCATCCCAGCCCCCTCGGGCGCTCTGGCTCATCTGGAGCTGCTGTTTTGTTCATCAGTCCCATTCCAGCTCGTTCCCAGAGCTCAGTGCTAATTACAGCTGGAGAGGCAGGGATGGGAGCGCGGAGCGGACGATGGATGCTGGGAGTCAGGGAATGCTCCCTGCCAAGGCTCCACATGTGCTTTTGTACTCACTCATTGTTTGGCTGCGCTGGTTTTTCCCAAGGAGTTGAGCAGATGGATGGGAGCGCTCCCTGGATGTGCCCACGGTCACACAGAGCCCTCAAATTCCACTCAGGATGGGAACTCCTGGGAGAAGCAGAGGCGGGAGGGTCTGCAAGAAATGGGGAGGGAAATGGGATGCAGAACAGCCAAGTGGGAGACTGGTGGCCTCTGCCTGATGCAAGCCACAAAATCCAGGAAAACCAAAGGCTGGAACAAATCCTGATGCCTCTGGAGAGAAGCTGCAGCAGTGTCCTGGGAATTCACTTTGCACAGGAGTCTCTTGTGCTCCCAGGTAACATCATCAGAGGCACAGAATGGGTGTCAGCACCTCCAGAGCTGCTGGATGTGGCTCATCACAGCCTCAGTGTCCCTTCCTGGTGCCCTCCTCCTTCAGGAGCATCCCTGGATTCCCTGAGCTGCTGGAATGCCAATCTCCCCCAGGTGCAGAGATGCCCGAGTCACCTTGGCAGCCCCTGAGCTTCACCCACGCTCACTGGGCAGCTTGGCCTCCCCTCTGGAGTCCCCACACAGTTCTGTGAGGGATCCCAGTGTCCTCCCCTCCTGGGAGGTGACATTCCAGGTCACAGGGCTCTTCTCTCCATGCTGGTGGTGGGTGGGAAGGGATTGTGTCACCAGCTCCCCCACACACAGGTGGAGAGAGGGAGAAAAGGCCCAAGACATCCTGGGAGCACTGGAAAGTGTCACCCAGAGGAGTTTTATGGTACTGCCTCTGTGAAAGGCACTGCAGGGCAGTGCCCATCCCTCACACAATCCTGTGGTGCTGGTGGTGCCCCAAGGGCCCAGGGAGAGGGAGCTGGGGCTGCAGGAGGTGGAGAAATTGGGGCTGAGAGCGTCTGGAGCAGAGCAGCCACCTCAGAGGGGATCAGTGTCTGCTTCAATGCAGGAAATTCCTGCCTTGCAAACCTCTCCTTGGTTCAGGTGGGCACCAGGGTGATGGGATGGCTCTGGAGGTTCATGGGGAGCAGCTGGATACAGGCTGCACTTCCAGGTTACATTTGTGAGGGCTCTGGGAAATGCTTTAACAGGCTGGAATGAAAAGCCCCATTTTCCTCGTAACGAGGGAATCTTGGAGATATCAACACTCTGTTATCACTGAGTTGGCTGCAGAAGCAGGGGCACCTCATCATGTGCAGCTCTCCAGGGAGAGGACAGCCCATTTTCCCACATTCCATGTCAGTCCCATCATCCCACATGGATTAAACAGGTGGAGGGGGAAGCCAAGGAGCAGACACAGCATCGAGCTCAGGGAGGGGCGAGTGCTCAGCCACTAGTGGGTGTGTGAAATAATCTCCCACTGTCCCTGGTTTTCTGCCCATCCCATTCCTGGTTTCTCTGGGAAAAGGCTTCAGCCCACCCAGAGTGTAGAGGCAGCACAGGGGCAGCTGGAGGGATCCCATCCAAGCTGGAGGATTTGCTGACAGTGGGCAGGAACCAAGCCTCTGTTTTTTTCCAAGCTGCTTGGAAAAAACTCACTCTGGCTCAGGCCTGGCTCTGCAGCTCAGCTCAGCTCAGCTGATCCAGGCTGGGAGCCTTTGCTTTGCTCTCCTGTGGGAGGACATGTCCAAGAGCCAATCCCTGTTCCCACCTCACACAGGGACAGCAGCCTTTGTTCTGCTCCAGGCAGAGCCAGGAATCCCAGAAATCCCAGGGGAAGGGAGACCTTTCAAAATTATCCAGACTAATCTTCAAAGATCTGTGCAATAGCTGGGATGAGCTGCCTGAGCTCTCCCAAAAATTTCTTGGTGCCAAGCTGCATGGCCTGGAAAAGAGCGCCTCTGTAAATGATCCCAAATGCCCCAGTACATCCCAGTTCCAGCCACTTCCCAATTCCAGCCACTTCCCAATTCTCCTGCCGAGAGCTGCTTGGCCTCTCCCTGCACAGATTATCCTACAGGAACTCACCCTCCAAACTTCACCACACGGGACTGTTGGAAATTCGTAGGATCATTTGGGTTGCTTAGCTCTGTAGCCCAAAGAAAAGGGTGTGAATTTTCCTTCAGAAAGGCTGGATGCAGTGGGGGAAGCCCATGGAGCATCAAATGAGCTCAGAAGAACCTGTGGGGAGGTTGGATCTCACTCATGCCCTGAGGTGTCCTGGTGCCCCAGGAGCCTCCCTGGAGGACACAGCTTACCTGCCACACATCTCCCAGCCATCCAGGAAAATACATGGACAAGCTGGAACGGGAGCAGCTTTAGAGAAGCGCCTTGGAAAAATGTAGGGAAAGGCAAAATGCTTGGGAAGGGGCTGAACGAGCCAGCACTCCTCGTGCCCCAGGGGGATGGAAGAACGGGACCTGGAGAGCTGCTCCAGCTGCAATTCCTCGCTGTGAATGAAAAAACCAGGAGAAGGCAAATGCCCAGGAATGCGGGATGCAGCCCCAGAGCTGTTTGCAAACAGGATGCTTTTAAAGCCTCGCAGGAGGCTGTGCTGGGGCTTTAATCCCCGGCAGTTCATTTGTACCTCCTAACGTTTTACTGCCGCCCCATTACCTCAGGGTCGGAGCGGGGCTGGAGCGGTGCTGGGAGGAACTCAGGAAGTTGGGAATTTCGGGGAGACGGACTGGAAGAGGTCTGTAGATCCTTTCTGTCACCAGCGAAGCTTTCGGGAGAACACTCAGGGGCTTGAATGCTTCTCCAAACTCGTGCAACCCCTCAGGCCAGGAAAATTGGGTGATGTGGAGCAGAAACTCTTTGGAGACCTCATCGCATTCCTGCTTTCAGAAAGCCAAAAAGAGGAGCTGAAAATGGAAGAAAAGAAAGAAAAAGAAAGAAAGAAAAAGAAAGAAAGAAAGAGAGAAAGAAAGAGAGAAAGAGAGAAAGAGAGAGAAAGAGAGAAAGAGAGAAAGAGAGAAAGAGAGAAAGGTTAAATAGACTTTTTTTTTTTTTGGTTGCCCAAACATTTGGGGTTTGCAGCAGGGTGTTTGGAGAGGTTCACCCTTCCCCACGTCCGGATTCCCAGCCCCTGCTCCAGGGATCCTGCTCAATACACTCAGCCAAACCTGCGGCACGGTCAAGGAGTAATGAGCGGTTTAAATGTCATTAGGAAAGAAATTCCCCTGGGAAGTGTGTCGGGACTGTCACACGAGTCCCACTCATGGCTCATTGACCCCGATGGGGTGAAGGACATCCCTGCTGAGGGCACAGAGCACTGGGAGGAGGAGAAAACTCCCTTGGAAATGCAAATTTTTGTCTTTTGTTGGAGTAATTGGTGCGATCAGAGCGGGTGGAGTGTGAAGAGCAGCCGGGCAGGAGGATCAGCAATGGTTATTTCAAACAAACCTCTTTGGGAAACCTCTTGTCCCAGAGGGGACGAGCCTCATCCCAGTGGAGGACACAGGCAGGATATCCTTCCAAAATGGGGTCAAATTCGAATTAGTGGGAATTTCCAGAATATTTATTAATTTCCCTAAATGCATCGGACTCTGCTTGTCCCGGGTGAGGATCAGCACTGAGGTGTCATCCTGGAGAGTGGGAGTGGGCTTTGGGCACAGGAATAAACGCTGCTTTACAGAAAAGAGGGACGAAGTTGTGGCTCATCACAGCCTCAGTGTCCCTTCCGGGTGCCCTCCTCCTGCAGGAGCATCCTTGGATTCCCTGAGCTGCTGGAATGTGAGAAGAATGCGTGGAAACATTTAGAGAGAATTCGGGAAAGAGGGACGGGATAAAGTTGGGAATGGGAGGAAGGACAGAGAGGAGGAAAGAAGCAGAGGCAGAAGTGAAGAGATGAGGGCCAGGCTGAGCCTGTTGCCGGGAGCAGCTGCCCCCAGCCCAGCAGCCCTGCTCAGCCATTCCATCCCCCTCGCCGAGGAGCTGGAATGCCTTTTCCCACCAGCACCATTTTGTTCTGCCCTGGTTTTCCCTCGCCTGCTTTGTTCTCTCCCCTTCCAAGCCCTGGCTGAGGGGAGTGTTAATTCTTTCCAGGTGCTGGTGTCTCGCCATCCTGCTGTTCCCTGCTCTCCCGCTTGGTGCTCTCCGGGCAGGCTCGGCTCCATCTCCCCTGGGGCAGCACCCTGGGAGCCCTGGAAACAGGAGACTCTTCCCAGTCCTGAAAAAAACAGACCTGAGGCTGCAGCCTCGGCTTTGCTGCTGTTCCTTTGCCATGGACGGTCCGTGTTCAGAACTGAGGGGGCACCAGCCATCAGTGGTGACACACAGACTCCCTCCCCACCATCCCAAAGCGCTCAGAAAATCCCAGTGGGGTAAAGGACAGGGTGGGCAAGGCCACCTGACCCTCCAGGGCTTCCTGCCCTGAGCCTGTTGGGAAGGGAAGCCAAATAAAAGAGCACTTAACCAGCTGAGAGCCAGGCAGGAGCTGCCAGCACCTTGGAGCTGAATGTGTCTGCAATTCCTCGGCCTCCTGCCTGGCCCCTACGAACTGCCAGGATCCAAAGGTGAGATCCCTGCAGCTGCTCCCGCCGTGGCTCCATGCAGACATTCCTGGGGCACATAAAACAGCTCCGTGCTCCAGGGCAGCAGTGCCACGGCAGGGACGCTTTACGATGTGTGAGCCTGACTGCAGGTCTGCGCTGGGGAGAGGGAGCAGAGCTTCCTTCCAAAGCAGGTGAGCCCTTGGCTTTATTCCCCTCTCCAGCAGACACCATCAAAGGAGAGGGCGGCTCCCGGCTCCTCCTGCAATCCCAGATGGAAACTCACGTGGGGTCAGGTGTGGTGCAGGAGAGAAAAACAGTGATGAATTTGGCTGCCAGCACCTTCCATCCCATCCAAACCCCGTTCCATGGACACCCCCAAGCTCCACTCATCCAGCCTGAGCCACCCACCCCCCTCTGAAGGCCCATTCCCAGCAAAAATGGGATCACAGGAAGGCTGGAGAGGGAAGAGCTGGCAGCAAGGGCTGCTCTGTGGCAGCACTGCCCAGCCAGCACCAGCCCCAGGCTGCAAGAGCCACCAGCTCCAGGGGAAACGCCAGCAGGAGCTTTCCCTGGAATGCGAGCAGATCCATCTCCCACACACCAGAACTCCCAGGGACGTGGTGGTTTTCCATGCTTTGTGGGTTTCAGTGGGTTTTGAAAGCCTGACCTCACTTTGAGAACACGTGTGAAAGTCCAGGCACAGCTGCTCAGAGCAGTATCCAGGAATTCCACAGCTGGTGCCTCCCAGGCTGGCTCTGGCACAGCCTCTCCCCCTGCCCCAGGCTCCTGGCAGCCCCCATGACCATGGCCAGTGTCATTTATTAATGCATTCATTAATTAATTTATAGCAGTAGCACCTGCAGGGAGGTCCACAGACATCTGGGTGGTCCCAGCCAGGTCAGCCCACTCACTCAGCTCCTGGTGATCCAGGACATGGAGCTTCCAGGGGTTCTTCCCTCTGGAAACACTTTCCCATCCCTCTTGCACTGATGAGTTACATGGAAGAGACAGGTTTGAATCCCCAGGCAGGGAACAAGGAGGTGAAGAGAGGGAGAGAGGGGAACTGCCCCAGGTCCAGAGGGTGAGGCATGACCAAGTCTGGTGGTAAATATTGGGATATATTCCTATATAGAGGAATATATATCCTATATATAGGAATATATCTATTAAAATATCCCAAAGTGAGGGCCTGGCTCCCCCTGCTCCTCTTGCCCAGAGTTATTTCACCAGCTGCTGCCTCCCATTTCCCAGGGCATCCAAAGGGGTGGTGAAGATAAGAGCCATGAGAAGGAGAATCCCCCAGGACCATCCCAAGGAAATCAGGCTCCTGGAAGCAGTGAGCCAGGCTTGCTTCCCGAGCCTGTTTTCCATTTCCTCCCCCTCCTCTGAAATTATCATGGAGAATTTTTTCTCCCCCTGTTCAGTGCCCAATCTCTAATTGGGAAGGCAGCTCTGGAGCCCATGGAGGTGTTATTTTCGGCACAGGGAATGGAGATATCTCCCAGCAGCTGTCAATCCCGCTGACCTGAGCTTCTGTGCAGACGGCTTTTTTTTTCCCCCCTCTCTTTCCTTTCCGATGTTTTTTCCCACTCCCTTTTTTCCTGCAGCCAAGTTACTGTTTCATTGCTCTCCGCTGGGACTCTGACAAGCGCCGAGCTCCTCACAGATGACACAGAATAATTGAGATGTCCTTCTGCTGACCTTCAGTGCCTGCCAGCGCTGGCGTCCCTGCTGGGGACGAGGTGACAGCCAAGTGGCACCGTGTGCTCCGTGCCCATGCTAAGGAGGGACACTCCTGTCCTGGGGGGGGAAGGGAAAAGGCAGAAAATACCCCCCCAGGAATGCAGCAGGAGGGCAGGGAATGCAACCCTGCCAGGAAGGACAGCACCAGGGGCTGCCCCAGTGCCGCAAGTGTGGCCACATGTGTGTCCCCAACCACGTGCCACATGTGTGTCCATATCCACCTGTCACGTGTGTCCCCATCCACCTGTCATGTGTCCCCGTCCACTTGTCCCACGTGTGTCCCCATCTACCTGTCTGTCACATGTATATTGACATCCACCTGTCACATGTGTGTACATATTCACCTGTCACATGTGTCCATATCCACCAGTCCCATGTCCCCATCCACTTGTCACATGTGTGTACATATCCACCTGTCACACGTGTGTCCCCATCCACCTGTTACACATGCCCCCATCCACTTGTCACATGTGTGTCCCCATCCCCCTGTCAAACGTGTCCCCATCCCCCTGTCACACATATGTCCACAACCACCTGCCACATGCATGTCCCCATCCACCTGTCACATGTATATCCACATCCACCTGTCACACGTGCCCATATCCAACTGTCACGTGTCCCCATCCACCTGTCACACATGTCCCCAGGATGCCTGCCCAGCACTAACCCAGCTGGGGAGCTCTGTTCCCCCCAAACCCACGGGGAGCAGCACAAGGACCCCACTGGTGCAGGTGCTGAAGGGGATGGAGGCAGGGGAGCAGGGGATCACACCATCATGGAAAAAAGAATCTCCAGAGCTGGAAGGGACCCACCAGGATCATCGATCCTGCACAGACATCCCAACAACCCCTGAGGATGTCCAAATGCTCCTGGAGCTCTGGCAGCCCTGGGGCTGTGCCCATTCCCTGGAGAGCCCTTACAGTGCCCAAGCACCCTCTGGGGAAAGAACTTTTCCTGGTATCCACCTAAATCTTCCTGACACAGCTGCAGCCATTCTCTGGGTCCCGTCCCTGGTCACAGGGAGCAGAGATTGGTGCTGCCTCTCTGCTTCAGGGATGCTCCATGGATATTCCGGGGGAAGATGGAGGGTTCCTGGAGGGTGGGAGGCAGACTCTGCTCCCAAATTGTGCCTAGTCTGGATTTCCAAGCCTGGAGACTGCTGGGATGGGAACATGCAGCCCCTGTGCCATGCTGGGAAGATCCTAGTGCCTCCTTCCCAGGGCAGGGCCCACCCCTGATGTTAAAAATTACCTCAGAACCAAGGATGGAGGAATTCTTTCTTCTACATCCACTGTATTTGGATGGGAATCTCCCAGAAACTCAGCATCAGGTATTTCCTTTGGATCCATGGGAGCTGCAGAAGATGAATCCAAGTGCAGACACAACCCTGGACACTGCCAGCCCGGGAGCTTCTCCAGAGGAAGGAAGAGGAGACAGAGGCTGGTTTAGATTACGGAAACATTGAAAGGAGCCGGTGCTGTAAGCAAAGAGGGCTGGTGGTTGCTGTTATCGCTGCGCCCAGAGATAAGCCAGGAGTGGGGACAAGGCTTCCAAACAAATGCAAGGAGAGCCAGAGTCACTCCTGGAGAAGTTTATGGTGGGAATAAACACTGTGGGCAAGGGCAGGAGGGAGGGAGATAAGGCTGGATTGGGAGCAGGGAATGGTGGTGGGGCAGCTCCACCACATCCCCACCACAGAGCCAGGGATGGGCTCCCCACCACGGGCTTTGTCCTGGGATCCTGCAGCCAAGAGGGAAAAGGGAGGAAGGAATCGTGTCCATGAGCCTGAGCTCCACATCCAGCCCTGAGAAGAGCTTGGGTTGCCTCTTTAAATCTCTGCTCAAACCCCAGCAGGTTTCTCACTATCCATTCAAAACAAAAACAAATTTACTGCAGAAAATACTACAACGGAAGGTTTTGACTATTCTGGGGATTTTTTTTCCCATAATTTTTTTTCCAGTCTCCCCTATTCATCCAATTTGGCACTAAGTCCCTGCTAGTTGTGCTTGTCCCCAGAGCAATTTGTGGGAAATAACCCACTGTCCCCCCCTTGCTCCCCAGCCTGGCCATGCCAACTTCCATTGTGCTGACAATTGATTCCAGGTGGCTTTTCCTCCTTTTTTTTCTCCTCAGCATATGAAAATGCCTGTACAAAATAAATCTTGGTGACTGGGATGCAGAAACCACCTCTCAGAGCTGTGCTGGCCAGCGGAGCCAAGAGCATTCCCAGGAGTGCTGAGGAGCAGGACAGATTGATGGGAGCCTTCCGAAATCCATTAGCTCCAAAACAAACTCTGGGAGATTGACAAGTCCTGCTCAGGACTGGGAAAGTCAGATGCTGGAAGCTGGAACTGGAGCACAATGGAAAGACAATTCCAGAAATCCCCCCCCTGCCTAATCCTGGGGAGCAGGCACAGGAATCCCCAGCAGGGACACCCCGAGCTAGGAACAGTCACAAGTCATTTTAAAAGCAGTGTCACTCCATAACTCCCTGATCCTAAATGCAGGTGCTGGACCTGTGCTGATCCCAAAAACCTGAGGGACAGGGAATACTTTGACCCAGCAATTCCTGGCTCGGGCTCTGCACGAGTGACTTTTAATTCCATTTGTGCTCTGGGGCTGGCCCTGAGATATTCCAAGGAATATCTGTAATGGTTTAAAGGCATTACAAGGTGCTGGAAGTTAAAATGGGAAATGTCTTAATTTTGGCTGGGGACCTTAAAAATACAAGGAAGGGCTTATGTGGGACTCAAGTCAGTGGAATGGGAAAGCTGCTGCCTAAAAACCAGCCAAAAATGGGCTCAGCAGAGGTGGAATGGAATGGAATGGCTTTTACTGGGAAAAGATCCTTTCTTTGTCATTCCAGAGGGAAATGTCAATGCCACCATGGAAATATATACAGGAATTTATAGCAAGGAATTATTTGGCAAATTGTATCAATTGATGGTCAGTGGTCAGGATAGTGGCTGCAAAATGCCATTGGAAAAAGGGATGGGAGAGGCACCTGCCTGGTGGGAAATGCTGAGATCCAACCTGCTCTCCTGAAATAACGAGGAGAGTAAAGATCCTTCACTTCAGGGGCTGACTGGGGTCAGGAAGGGCAGGTTTTCTCCATGGAAAGGGTGGTCAGGCTTTGGAAGGGGCTGCTTGGGGAGGTTTGGGGTCCCCATCCCTGGAGGTTTCCAAGGAATGCCTGGATGTGGCACTCAGTGCTGTGGGCTGGTGACAAAGTGGGGATCAGGCCCAGGCTGGACTGAATGACCTTGAGGGGCTTTTCCAACCTCTGGGATTTTGGGATTTCACTGCCCTAAGCATATTGAGAGTCCTTCTGTGTGGTTTCTCTTACCCCACCTCCTGCAGAAAGAGAGAACACATCCACAGGGATGGAGGAGCTCATGCAGAGCCCTAATCCCACTCCTGAGACTCCCAACCCAGTCTGGCCATGCAGCCAAGAATGGTGATTACCCTGAGCTGACATTTATCTGGAATTTTCTGGCTCATGAGCAGTAAATCAGTCATTGCCAGGAGCATGACCCATCCTGGGAGGAGAGCTGGGAGGAAATCTGCTGGGGACTGAGGGAGAAAGAGAAGAAAATGGTCAAATTCCAGCCCTTTCTGAAAGGGTAACAGCACCAGCTGGGACCTGGGGTCACCCCAACATGACTCCAACAGCCCCTCCCGGCTCCCTGGGTCACAGGAGGTGGGAGCAGGAATCCCTCCCCATGCTGAGTCTTTATCAGCCCTTAATTAAAACCTGACAAGAAGATTAACACACAGAGGGCAGCTTTAATTAACTTAAAATCAAGTTCCATTTCCCGATTGGTCGCAGGGCACAGACACCTGCAGGTCCCACTTCAAAAGCAAGCTGAAATGGGGAGGTGGGAAGGGGAGAGGGAGGATCCAAACCTCTCCAGAACCTCTTGCTGCTCTGCCCTGCCCCTGCTCATCCTCCTCTACCCCAGATTCCTGAACAGGTATCCAGATGCCAATGGCCACTGCTCCCTCTGGGCCCATTGCAGCAACTTTAAGATGATTTCTTTCCAAATGACATTTATTTGTTTAAGCTTAATTTATTGAAACTCTGTTCCTGAGGACTCACAAAACCAGTTCTGCTTTTTTTTTTTTTTTCCATGGGAAAAGGATGGGACAATGTCCAGGGGCAGGATCCTGGCTAGCTGGGGCTTAATGCTGGAAGGACATGTCCGTCCATCCATCCATCCATCCATCCATCCATCCATCCATCCATCCATCCATCCATCCATCCATCCCATGCTGCTGTTTGGGGATGGAGGAAGGGAAGGTGTCCATCAAAACCATCCCAGTCCCACCCCTTCTGCCTATTCCAGCAAACACCTGGAGCAGGATGCTGCTCCCCAGGAGAGGCGCATGGACAGGGGTGAGTCCAGCTCTGACATAAAACAGGTGAAGGGAAAGCAGGGAGAGAAAAAGGCATGGGAACTGGGAATACTGCTCTTCCCTCCTTGCTTCCACTGTTTTCACTTAACTGCCATGGAATGATGGGTCCCAAATTTGGGAGGTGCCAGGAGCCTGGGCCATCCCCTGTCAGAGCTGCACCTTCAGCTGCCTCACCTCTGGATGGTGGCAGGGAGGGACCAGCTAAAAACACCTCTGAGTGTCCTTTAGCTCCAGGTTCCTGGTACATGGGGCAGCTTGGTCACTGGGAATCCCTGCACATTTAGTGCAGGAGCACAGGGACACCTGGAACACAGGAACTGCCCAAAGCACCACCCTGAACCTCCAACCCTCCTGAGGGTCAGGAGCAGCCTCCACGCACCAGCCCAGGGTTATTGTGAACTTTCTCCTCCCATTGTTTGTGCTGTGTCCCCCCGTGCCTCTTCCCACTGATTTCCTGACAACCTTGGCAGGAACAATGCAGCCACCAAGTATTTTTTCCTCTGGATTTTTACAGTTGAGGAGGGATGAGGAATGAGGGTGCCCAGCTCCAGCTCCAGCTCCAGCTCCAGCTCCAGCTCCAGCTCCAGCTCCAGCTCCAGCTCCCAGCACAGCTCTGAAGACTCACAGAGCTGCCAGGTTCACCCACAGGGTTCATGCATGTCTGCTGATTCCAATGGGAAGAGCAAGGCTTGTTTAGATTTCATCCATTTCTTTGGAGCATATTCCTTATGAGGTGAGGACAAGGTAGCTCAGCTCCAGTGGGATAATCTCATCCATGCTGCAGAGCTCTCCAAAGGCAGGCTCTGCTGGACAACCCCTTTGTCTCCCTGTACCTTTGGTTTTGTTTGCTGCCTTTATATTTTGTGATGCTCTGAATTCAATTGGATGTGATTTAATAACCTGCTGTAGTCCAATTTTCCAGGGAGAAGTTTCGTTGGGGAAGGAAGAAGAAATGTCCTCCCAGCATCCTTACAGATGAGGAGAGTTGGACATCAGGAGCTGGATTGGTTGAGCCTTGTGAGTCCTTTCCAGCTCAGGATATTCTGTGATAAAAGAGATGGGCCTGGATGGAGGAGCAGGGGGAGGGAAGGAGCTTTCCATGAGGCAGCTGATTCCTCCACCCCCTCCATGAGGCAGCTCCTCCATCCCCTCCAGAGCAGGGACTGAGGGAGCAGTGGCACCGATCCCAAAACTCCCTTCCCAGCTGTTTTCCTTCCTGGCAGGCAGCAAAGGGAAATCAGGCAGCACCAGCCATCCTCCCCTTGACCTCCCTGCTGAAATTCCCAGCAGAGGAGGAAAACTCCCCATCCAATGCTGTGTTTTGGGGCATAACCAGCCCCTTTTCCCTCCTCCTCCACTTGAGCACTCACTGGCACAAGGCTGTGACTGACACCAGCCCCTGTCACCCCTACCCTATGTCCTAAATCCTTTCATCATCCTTGGGAGCCTCCCATCCCCAGCCCAGTGCCACAAGGAGCGGAAGGACGGGAGGCCACAGGAGATGGACAAGCATTTAAAAAGTTTAATGGACAGAAACAGCCCATCCCGGGTAGGGGTCCCAACCTCTCGGAATATTTCAGAGGGAAAAGAGAGCCAGCCCCTCCTCCCCCACCTTGTTCCAATCTGGTGTAGGGTTTAAAGGAGGCTCCCCATAGCGAGGAGCTTCAAAGCCTCTGCAGCCCCTCCCTCCGAGTGTCCTCCTGCTTCAGTTCCACCCTCCGCATTTCAGGGCCTTTCATCCTTCCTCTTCTTCGTCCTCATCATTAGGAGGTCCCTTCCCCCCTCCCGCCCACTCCCACCCTTGCTGGAGACTGCCTTTGGTCAGGAGCCCAATGGGAACCAGCTGTCAGGCGGAGCTGGGATATCCTGGGGAAAACAGCTTGGAAATGCCTCCCCCCTGCTTCCCCCTCCATGGCAAAGGCAAAACTCCTGCTGCAGAATGGCCCTGCAGATGGAAAAGGCATCCTGCAGGCCACCCTGCCCCTGACCCGCGTGGCTCCCCCGCTGGCCGGGTACCAGGAGCTCCTGACTCCCTTTGGAGTCACCAGCCCATCCTGTTTGTCCTCCTGCTGCCAGCAGGACCCTCCTGACCCCGCAGCAGGAGCTTAGAGCCCTTGTGCCGGAGCATTCCGTGTTAATCCTGCTTTCTGGACTCCTTGCACCTCGCTCCAGCATTGTTCCTCTGAGATGTTCCTGCCCTTGCCGGCCTGGGGGTGGTTGTTGTTTAAACAGCAGCAGCCACACAAGCTGCTGCCTGTCCTGCCTTTCCAGGGTGGTCTGTAATTGCTTCCTGTCCTCTCCAGCAACTGCCTTCATTTGTTTGAGTCTCTGCCTAATCTCAGGACTGGGGGAGTTGGGAAGGAGAGAACCTTGGTCCAGGCTCAGGGGTGTTTCCCTGAGCTGGGATGAGCTGAGCCAGTTTCGGAGCTCCTGGTAAAGTCACAGTCCCACAGCCAGGAGAAAAGGCTGAACTTAAAATAACCTGGGCAAGCCAAAGCCTGGCCTCAGCAAAGCCGGAGCAGTGGTTTAGGGCTGTGGTGACACCACGGGCTCTGTGGTCCTTGGATGTGGTGGCTGGAGCCCAGGTGCCTCCTGGTAGGTGCAGGAGTGGAAAAAGCCATGGGGGAACGGGGGAGAAATGAAATGTTACTCCTCAGAGTCAGAGCTCCGCTGCTCTGGGCTGTGTTATGGCCTGGGCTGTGCTTGGCGTAGATTTTGTCCAAGGCGGTTCGAGCACATCCCGCTGATTTCCCAGTGTGCTGATTCCCTGTCTCTGCCCTGGCCTCTGAGCTCCCATTATCCTGGAGCAGGAAAGGGGATGTTGGGGGCCAGCCCTGAGCAGAGCTGAGCTGTTCAACAGGCTCCAGACCAAACACTCCAACTTTGTGTTTTTCCCCTCGCTCCAAAAAGGTGAACTTTGGCTTTTTGTTGAAATGGGACATGCTGTGGGTAATGGCCACTTGCAACAGCAGTTTCCTCATGGATAAACTAAAACTTTTATAGGCAAATGCTCCAGAGGGTGTTTCCAGAAACAAGAAACATCTTCCAGCACTAACCTGCATGGTTTGTCTGGAGAAGGAAACTGGATGGGCTTTTACATGGGGTCTGGTTTGTGACTGAGGCAAGAGGACAGGGTGAGTGGAACAAGGTGCAGGAATAACCTGCCTTCCTACCCACATCCAACCCTGGCATGCCCCCAGGCTGTGCCACCTCCCCCTGCACTCCAGCTGGGTCTCAGTGTCACATGGCACCAATCTGTGACAAGTGTCCTGGCTGTCCAAAGGGTCACTGCTCTGTGCTGGGGGCCCCCCAGGACAGACAGCCTGGAGTCAAAGCAGCCGTGAAACCGAAGACAGAACAGGCCCATTCCCACCCTGAACTCCTGTAAATACTTTCCTGAATGGCTTTTCAAGCTGTTCCTGGTGCAGGAGCCTCTCACACACACACTTCACATCTCTGTGGCTGCTCTGAATGTGCAGGACGTGGCATGGCATGGATTGGGAATCTCTCGGCCTCCTGGCTCAGTGGGACTGCCCAAACAATATGTGTTAGTTTCTATTTTCTGTGTCTGCACATCCTTTAAATGAATGTATGGACACTCCAAGAGGGGATGGCTGTTTAAAGCCCCTGGCTGCACACAGCCCCTGGCTAGGCCTCTTCCAAATACTTCCAACACATCACACAGGTGCTGTGACAAACACTTTGAACACATCCCATGGGTGCAGCTGCCTTGGGGATGCATTTGGGATGGCCTTTCCCATGCCAGAGACAGGAACAATTCCCTGGGCCAGCCTGGCTGGGCTTGCAGGGCTGGATCCAGCTCTGATGCACATTTTTACCCCTTGTGAGGTACCCAGGGTGCTCACTCTGCTGCAGCATCTCCAGTGCAGCCTGAATCCCTCCTCTGCTTCCAGATTTAGGATCCTGCTTAAGCCTTGCAGGCTCTCTCTTCTTTCCTGCCCTCCTCATGCTTCCAGTAGCTCAGGCCCCCTCCTGCAGAGCTCCAGGCCTGTCCCTTCACAGGGAACACTGACCAGCAACGATAGCACAGGCTCCACATGGGCTGTTCCCAATGATCCACAACCAAGAAACAAAGCAGGAGCCTCTGCTGGGTGTCCCCACCATGAGATCCTGGAATGTAACATGTTCCCAGCTCCGTCCCAGCTGTGCTTCTGCTCAGTTTCCTGATTTCTGGCACCAGGTAGCACCAACATCCCTTCCCTTTCCTCTTATCTGCACCCTCGCTCCTTCCCTGATTGCACCCAGCCTTTAACAGAGCTCTGTTCTCTTTCCTGGCCTCTCCTGCTTCCTTCACAATCCTGGCTGTCAAGAGCTGTCTGCTCTCAGAGAGACAACTCTGTGCTGGGACGTGCAAAGCAGGGAGGAGCTGGGCTTGGGGTAGAGCTCTCCAGCAGTGGAGTGCAGCTGGGCAGCTGGGGACAATGGGAATGACCATGGGGATTCCTGCTGTCCTCGTCTGGATCGCCTGGGTGTGACCTCAGCTCTGTGTCCCAGGTGGAGCCCAGCACTCAGTGCCAGTCCTTCCCCTCACAGGTGTCCCCATCTGCTGTGGCACGACTAGGACAATGCCCCTCAGGGACAAAGGAAGGGGAAGCAGCAGCGCTGGATTGAGGGAAAAGGACAGAACATTCCTGACAGACAAAGGCCACATTGCTTTTCTTCTCACCGTGGTTCTCTCGCTGCCAGGAATGCCGAGGGCTGGCTTGGAACATTGTCCCAAAGGGCTCCAGCCCTGCCAAGCCTTTGACGTTGGTGGTCAAGGAATTAATGTGGACTTTCTGAACCAACAGAGAGCCAGAATCTGATGGGTACCAGAAAGAGATGGGGGAGAGAAAAAACAATCCTGGTTCTGATTACCTGGCTTCCAACTCATGGCAATAAACCCAAATTTGGGAAGCAATTAGAAGGGAAGAAGAAGAGCAAGAAGGAAAAGGGGGAATGAAAGAGTCGCCTGGCGGTCTCAAGGCAGCCTTTCAAGGATCAGCATCTGGATGAAAGCCAACATATCAGCTCTAATCTTTGGCTTTTTGTTGGACTTAACAAGGACTTTAAAATGAATCCAGTCGCAACTGACGGGCCCCATATGGATCCTGGTTTGAAATCTCCTTTCCAGCTCGGAATCAAATAGGCTGGGACCACAGAGAGCTGGACAGGGGATTTCAAAGGGAAAAGCAAAGGCAGGAGCACAGACATGGCCTCCCACCCGTGCATGGTGCCCACTCCCAGCCAGGGCTGGCCATGCAGACGCTGGGCTCTGTGTCAGCACAGAGTCATCACATGCAAGTGGCTTTGTGGCTCCACAGAGGGGCCATCTGTGACCATGACAATACAACTGGGACATTTCCCCCGATGCCACTCGGCTTCCCAGCCTCCCAGACTCGCTGTGACTTCAATTCCATCTGCATCTGGAGATTGCCTTCATTTGCTGCCTTTTCTTTCAAACCTGGATAAAATAAGTGTACAGCTATTTGCCTTCACATCTAAAAAACAATTAAAACCCCATCCTTGCCTGCTGGTGCTCAGAGGCTGGCGCATCTCATCTCCCTAAGCTGCACCAGGATGCGAGAACAAAGGCATCTGACCTGTAGCCATGGCAACCCTCAAATTCTACACCTTTGCCTTTTGTACCAAGTTGCCCCTCCCTGCTCTGTGCACGCACACACACACACACACACACACACACACACACACACACACACGTCTGTGCACACTCCTGTTTCCTACACACTCACACCTGAGTGTGTAACTCACATCAGAGAGAGGTGTAAAAATGCTGTTCCTCATTCTTTCCAGTGCTCTTGCCTTTTCCTTACATGCCAGTTGAATTCCTACTCCTCCTTCAACGGCATTTGCCTCTCAGGTGCTGGCAGGGTTAACTAAAAATCCACTGCTGGCCACAAGGTAGCACTTGGTTCAAGGGAGAAAAGCAAGTGTTGAGAGCCGAGGGAAGCAGGAGGGCAGTGAGGGATTATTGGATAGCACTTGGCATGCCAGGGCTGGGACAGCTGCCCTCTGCCTTTTCCACAATCCAAAGGGGCAGCCACCTCCTGAATCCATCCATCAGCACCAGGGGCAAGGCACCCTGTCCCTGAGAAAAGGAACGCCAACAAACACCCCAAGAGATGATTGTGATTTTTCCAAAGGGAAGTGCTGGCACTGCTGGGTCATGTTTTTAGCACCTGACTCCTGCTGTCATCACACCTGGAGCAGCTCCTGTTTGCACAGGGCTTGTCCTGTGCCAGCCACGAACACAGCTGTGGATCTGCCCTCCTTCTGAGTTGCAGCTCCCATCTCTGCTCTCTGTGACCAGGAGCAGGAGCCAGGGAACACCTGGAGTGGTGACAGGGAAGGGTTAGGTTGGATTTTAGGGAAGGGTTCTTCCCCCAGAGGGTGCTGGGCACTGCCCAGGCTCCCAGGGAATGCTCACGGCCCCAAGGCTGCCAGAGCTCCAGGGGTGTTTGGACACCACTCTCAGGGATGCACAGGTGGGATTGTTGGGGTGTCTGTGCAGGAGCTGGGATGGATGATCCTTGTGGATGTCTTCCAGCTCAGGAATCCATAATTCCATGAAATGCATCAGACAGCCCTATCTGGGTCCCTTCAGTGCCTTCTGCTCCAAGGGAAAAGGACTGGGGGCTTTAACTCACTTCTCTTGTATCCACCACCACCACAGATCCCTGGGGAAAAGGGAAGGACATCTGAAGAGGGGCAGCTCAGCTCAGCTCCAGGCAGTGCCCAGACCTCCCTGGGATCAGGCTGGCACTCAGTACCACCCTTGGGCAGAGAGGGCACAGCCAAAGCTCTCCCCTCCCTCCTTTTAAGCACTTCCAGTCATGAGTGTGGCAATAAAAGCTGGGCTGAGCTGTGGGCACAGACAGGGACTGGCGCAGCCCAGCTCTCCCACAGACATGGAAGGGTTTGCTGCTCATTCCCTGCAGCAGGAGGCCCCTGGGCACGGGAGAGGCTCCAGCTCATTGACATCAGCACAAAGGCTCCCCTGCATTCAATGGGCTTGCACTGGGACCATCATTCCCCGGGAGAAGCCATGTACTGGGAAACCAAGGCAGAACCTAATGCTGGATATGGTGCTCTGCAGTGCAGAGCCACGGCCATGGAGACTGCATTTCCCAGCATTCCCACTCCATCCCAGCCTGGAGTGCTGGATCCATCCCTGGAGAGAGCTGATCCTTGATGCACTTCCATCTCACCAAGAATATCTGAAATCCTCAGCAGCTCATTCACTGCTCGTTGCCAGGCCAACTTTTCCCCAGGGCAAAGGTGGAGTGGCTGGGAAGCAGGATGGCTGTTCCTGACCACCTCCACCTTCCCTGTGCCTCAGTTTCCCTGTTAGAGAGGGATGTCCCTGCAGAGAGATAGGATTTCCCATTTCTGCACTGAAAAGACACCCTGGTCTGCTGGGGGTGTGCTTGCCCATGAGAGGGGGCATCCAACCCCAACCAGTCTGGGATTGTGGGATTTTATGGAAAGCTCCCATTAGGATGTTACTGGGATCCCATAGCTTGTGGTATGGATTTACTGGAGGCACAGTGTGACATGGCAGAGGGTCCTGGTTAGGCAGACACAGCTCCCAAGCCAAACTCCAGGCATTGCTTCACCTTCTGGCATGATCCTGCTCCAATCCCCACAGCAGGGCCATCCACAGGTATTCCTGATGGATTCTCATCCCTTCCTAGGAAGCTTTTCCCTCTGTGGCCAAGCACAGAATCCAAGCACTCTGTGCGAGTTCAGACTGAAATGGTGCCTGCATTCCCTGGGAAGACTCCCCACAACTCAACTTATCCACCCAGGAATGGCTGAGGACAATTCCACCCCCAGGCTCTCCTTACTTGCACCCCCAAGGCACCATCAAGGCACCCCTGAACTTTCCTTCAGGATTTTATATCTCAGAAGATGCTTGAGGGATTTGGGCCTGCAGTTCAAATTCCTTGGCCTCTGGAATCAAAGCTTCCAAGCTGTTTGACACATGGGATGAAAGGGGGAAGTCGGGAACACAAAATAAAAGGCCCAGCACACCCCAGTTGCTCTCCTCAGCTGAGAAGCTTTGGACACGCCAGGAGAACAGAGGAGCTGTCTTCTCCCTGCCCTCTGCTCCATGACCCGGATTCCTCCACCCCTCCAGCCTCCTCCTCTCCATGGGGAGCAGGTCCGGAGCGAGGAGCATTCCAAGCACCCTGCTGGTGCCATGTTTATCCAGCATGTCCTCCTCACTGAGCTGCTCCAAACCAGCGCCAGAATGAAAAAAAAAAAAAGGAAAAAAATAGAAAGAGGGGAAAACAAAGAGAGGGAAGAAATTTACAGCTCAGGCTTTTTGGCCAGAAAACAGCATTTCTTGTTTGTTTTCCTAGCAAAAAAAAAGAGGAATCCTGCCAGAGATCATGAGTTTTCATAGTTAAAGGTGGATCTTGATCTAAAGACAAGGAACTGGATATTTGGTTTATTCCCTTTTCTGCAAGGCCTGGTGGTTTTGGTGGGAATAATGCTTTCTTTATCACTGCTCTGGTTCAGAGAAGGAGCAGGATCCATAGGCTCGAGTTCCAAAATCCAGGAGCAAACAATAGAGATGCTCATTTATGGACCCTGGTGTTGTGCTGTGAGGCCTGAGCTTGGCTCCCTTTGGCTATTGTCTTCCTTTGAAATCCCAGTCCCCAGAGGATGCTGGAAGTTGCTGCTCCCAGTGCTCCAAAGAGCATCTCCAAAGGCAGCACCAGGCACAGCGAGAGGCGTCTCTTCAGACACTTCAACAATCTGGGATAGCACAAGGATTGCTGGAGCCCTTCTGGGTGTGAAACAGCCACGGCTTTCCAGGAAGCACAGGAAAACTGCTGCTGCGCCAGCAAACTCATGGACAACATCCACGGCTCCCAGCGTTCACCATTGTTAGGCACTCAGAAGGATTTTTCCCTAAAGAAAACCCATCAGACCACCATTAGTTCCATTATCAGCCTTTTGTGGTTCCCTCATTTAGGACCCAAACCACTCCAGACACAAGAGATGGAGGTGCCACTTCTTGCTGTATCTATGGGAGTTTCGCGCTTCTGAGCAACTCTCCAAGCCAAATTCCCACACCACGTTGCCAAAAATACTTTGGAGTGTGTCTCACTGATGTGAAACATTTCTCTGGATTGTTTCCTCCCAACATCTCCATTTTTTGTTGCCAAATGAGGAAGGAACAGAGTCCAGAGACCCTCATTTCCTCCCCGGGGTTGGAGAGGGGCCGCTCTCCAGGAAACACAGCTCGGGTTTATCCATGGAGCAGGAGGAGGATCATCCACACCCTAAGAATATTCACCATGGCAGAGGCCAAGGGAAGCTGCTCCTGAAATACCATGGGGTAGGTGCCAAGGAACACCTGGAGCTGTGTGAGGGAAGGTTCAGGTTGGATTTTAGGAAAAGGTTCTTCCTCCAGAGGGTGTTTGTCACTGACCAGGCTCCCCAGGGAATGGTCACAGCCCCAGTGCTGCCAGAACTCCAGGGGCATTTGGACAACGCCCCCAGGGATGCACAGGGTGGGATTGTTGGGGTGTCTGTGCAGGGCCAGCAGTTGGACTGGATGATCCTGGTGGGTGCCTTGCAGCTCAGGAGATTCCGTGGCTCTCTGACCCCATAAGCCCTGCTGGGGTGGTTCCAGAGAGTGTCACAGTCCGAAGGCCAGCGCCGTGTGTCCGTCCCTCCCTCGCCTTTCCCAGGCAGTGAACCAGACAGTTGTCCCAGTGATTTACCCTGGGATCACCTGTTCCCTGCTTTCTTTCTCTCCTGGTTCTCAGTCAGGCAAGACAAGGGTTAATTAATTGCAGGGTGAGGAGAAGCAGGGCAGGAGGGAGTATCCAGCTCCTGGCACCCTGTGAGGCACAGGAGCCACTCCTGACTCCCAGGGTGATCCCTGCTGGAGGTGCAGGTCAGGGCTGTGCTTTCCCTGCATATCTGGGGGTGTGAATCCACATGCCAAGCTGGATTATGTTGTTAAGCAAAGGGCTGGGAGTGCCAGAGAGAGCCAGCCAAGGAGTGGGAAGATGTGAGGGAAGCTTCTCCCAGCTGTCCCCAGTCCCGCATTCCTGTCCCTTGACACACCCTCCCTACATCTGATCCTCAGCATCCACGAAGTTCTGTTCACCTTTCCCTGGGCCAGAGCAGCCTCTCCCCATTTTCTGGCTTGGCTGTGTCCCTGGAATGTGTTTCTGTGTTTCCTGCCATCCTGCAGCCCCTTCCCAGTCTGCCCACTGGAGCTTTTACTGGGGCAGTGTGAGGGACACGCAGGAAAACAAAGCTCCTGTCCAATGTCACCCACTTTTCCACCCAATTTCACACAGGATTTTTCCCATTCCCTGTGTGTTAAAGTACCTTTTTCCAGAAAATTTCTGGGTCCATTAATTCCAGAGGCAGGATACCAACCAGTGGGATGAACAACTTCATCCCTGGAGGCTCCATTTGGAATCGCTTTGCTTTGGCAGAGGAAGGCCAACCTCATCTGCCCCCTATTACCCACACCAGAACCATGTGTGAGCTTTTCTTCACTTTAGAGGAGCCAAACAGCTTGGAAACGGATTTGGAGTTTTATTCATTCACAATATTCTGCCTTCATAATTATCCATGGAATTGCACCACACCAGGCCTTAAACTGATGTTTAATTTCTCTTCCAAAGGACCTGTAGCACATCTCTGAAATGCAAATCCCTTCAGCTCCTGAAGCTGAAGTTTGGCTGGCCAGTGCCTCCCTTCATCCTCTTGGATCTGAAGTTTTCTTGCTGCTGCTGAATCCACCACAATTCCCTGGGAGGGAACTGCTGCTTCCCCTTTGTCCTTGCCAGTGTTTGGGGCTGGGAACAAACCTCCCATTTATTGTAAGCACAATATCCTGGAATGTAACGGGAATGTGGATGTCTGAGCAAGATCAGAGCTCTCTCCTGCAGTATCCTGGCCTCAGAGGCATTCCCAGGACCACTGGGCAATGACAGGAGCACTGCTGGTCCTTCTCCACCAGGGAACACACCTCCAAAAGAATGTAATTTATCCAGGCTGATAAATGGAATTTATCCTCTGGAAATGGGACAGTTTAGGTGACAGCAGTCACTCCCCAGGTTCAGGTGTCACTCCAGCCTCTGGAATGTGCCAAGGAATGGGCTGCATCCAGCACTCATCAGACTTGGTGTCTTTCCAAGGTCCTGCACTTCCTTGGATGTTATACCCTGCTCCACATCCTCCCTTCCTACAAGGACATTGAGCAGATCCAAGAGACACGGAGTAGCCCAGATCATCTTTGGCAGTGAGAGATGACAATGGGTGACAGTGATTGGGTTGCTGGAGTTAAAAAAATACATTTGTTCTCCCTCCCCGTCCAGGATTGTGAGGGAAAGCAGGAAAGTCCAGAAAATCAGCTGAGAAAAACCCGTTAACAGCAAGATTTGCCAAATAAGTGAGCGCATCCAGTGGCCTGGAAAATGAGCCGGCGAGTGATGGAAGAGCCCTTTCCCAGTTCTGCACACTCAAGGAAACATTTAATACATCTGGAAGGAAAAATCTGCCTTGGCTCCTGCTGCCGGCGTAAATATTTGTGTTCGCAAGTGTTGGCAAATATTTGAGCCATCGATGTTGTTTAACCAAGAGCTTTGTCTCACAGAGTCCCTCTCCTTGCTCAGGCTCCCTTGGAATCACATCAACCAGTGGAATCCTCCTGGTGTTTATGAAGGATGGGATCAGATCCTTTCCCTTTGTGAATTAAAGACCAGGCAGGAGCTTATGGAGGTGACCAACAAAGGGTGTAGGAAGTGCTGACAAAGGTCATGCCCTGCATCCGATTGCTCTTGGCACGGATTCCTTGGGGAGATGGGGAATTGAGCAGGAATTTGCAGGCACAGAGCCATGCTGGAGGATTTTCTTGCTTCTACAGCAATTCCTAAGTTTTTATTTGCCATATTCCATGGAAAGGGACAGAGGAAAGACAATCTGCTTCTCGCCATGGCCTTGGTTGTTCAAGTCAGATGTGGTCAGACTTGGTGCCCCTCTGTAAAAACCTCCCTGACAAGAATTTGATGCCTCAACAGCTTTTGAAGGAAGAGAAGCAAAGTGCAAGGACAGCAGGAATCGGTGGCCTGGGAATGGAGAACAGAGGCTTTGGCCTCTGGATCAGGACTGTGACCACAGCTTGGATCTCCCCAGCTCTGGGCATGGAATTGGTTCTGTGCTTGGCTTCCATCTTCCTTTAAGGACAAGTTGTGGATTTCCCATTCCTGGAAATGTCCAAGGCCAGGTTACACAGGGCTTGGAGAAACCTGGGATGGTGGAAGGTGACCTTGCCCATGGCAGGGGGTGACTCTGGATGGGATTTAAAGTCTCTTCCAACCCAAACCATTCTGGGAATCCCTGATTATGCTCCATAAACACTCCTTGCTAACTCACACATGGACCTTGCTGACATTGCCCTGAAGCTGATGGAGAGAATTCCCAGCTGTAATCCCAGCTCAGCGGTGGATGGCAACGTCTAAATCCATGACAGCTGTTTCTGCAGTGACTTTGTGACTTGGCTCTGGGACCTGTCCCCCCTGCGCCCACTGTCAGTGACAGCATCACTGAGAAATTGTCCTGCTGACAAGCAATTAGCAAGAAAGTCCTAAAAATTGCCAGAGCAGTTTCTTGAGAAGCTTGAGGGGTGCCTTAAAATGCCTTCAGAGCCTTTTGTGTTTCAGCTTGGGTCTAGAGAACACACTAAAGATGTTGAAGTGGAAAAAAAGAATTGCAAGTATATCCTGACAGAGCCAAACAAAAATTGCCATTTCAGATGAGAGCCAGCACGGGGGAATCCCAGAGGAATAAGTGTGGAGAGAACAGCCCTGAAACCACCTCAGCCTCACCCATCTTGGTGACGACAATAGCAAGGGTGACTTTAAAGGATGAGGACCACACCTGGATTTTTCAGGAGTAAACATAGAGAGCAACACAGGAGAACACTCCAGGCTCTTCCAGCTGTTTATTCAATGGAAGATGTTCCAGCAAAAAGCCCTCACCTGCACTTCTGGGTGCTCACCTGACCCAGTGCTGTGCCAGGTAAGGCAGCAGGGCCAGCACAGGAGCTGCTGTCCCCTGTCCTGGCTGGCAGCTCCCTCCCAGTGGCTGCACTGACCTCTGAGTAAACAAACCTCTGCAAAGGCCTTTCCTAACCCAGCCAAGTCCAAACACAGCCCACATTCCTCTGATTATAAACCCAGAGCACAGGACACACTCCTGGGAATGAGCTCGCTATGTTTTCCCTTTGATTCCAACCTCTTGGGAAGATTAAACAGTGTCATCAGCAGGTTAATGCCCAGTGACCTCCTGGCTCCAAACATTATTGCCTTGCAAATAACACTGACATTTCCATATTCCTGCCTTGCCCAAGGGTACAGCAGCCACGTTCCAGGTGCTGCACCGGGAGTGTGCTGGAAGGAAGGAGTGCAGGGATGGGAAAGGGCTGGGATCCAGCGCTAAGGGGTAGGAGAAAGCAGGGAGCTCCCTAAGGGAGCTAAAATCCATCCTCCAGGGAACAGATGTCTCCCTCACCTCCTGCTGAGGCTCGTGCTCCCTGGGCAACTTTCCCCAAGGCCTGACCACTCTTCCAGTGAAAACATTTTTCCTAATATCCAATCTGAAGCTCCCCTGTGTGACTTGAGGCTGTTTTCCTTTCTCACTTGGGACACGGCAGAAGCAATCAACCCCACCTTGCTACAATCCCCTTCCAGGGGCTTGTGGAGAGCACTGAGGTCCCCCTGAAACTGTGAGATCCCCCAGAGCTTCAGCTCAGGCTGGGACCCCAGAACCAGGTGAATTTGCCTTGTTGTAGGCGTGGGGGTCACAGAGAAGGAGCCTTCCCCTGAGCATCCCAAGCACGGCGAGGTTTCTGCAGGAGCCAAAGGAGAGCTGGAGCTGTTTGGGCTAGGAGGAGGCTCTGCATCCCTGAAACACCTCCCGTGGGAGATGAGGGAGACCTGGCCACCCACAGCCCTGGCTTGCCAGGAATCCAGGCTTCCATCTGGCCAAAGCTGTGCCAGAAGTGTCGCTGCCGTTGCCACCCCTTTCCCTGCATCTCCCTCCTCTGCTCGCCCTGGAACCAGCTGACTTTTTTCACGACCAGGAAACAATCAAACAACCTCTTGAGCTGCTCCTCCTCCTGCCAGCACGGCCGTCTCCCCGAGCAAAGGATGCTGTGAGTATTCCCAAGGCCTGGGGCTGTTCCGTGCTGTTATTCCAGCCTCCCGGTGGGGAAAACCCTCCGGGCTGCAAATACCTGCGTTTCGTTAAGTAAATAATCACACCCGATAAAACATCCAGAGCTGCTGGGATGGAGGAGGGGGGAGCAGGAATGCAGGCGTGGGGATGAGGTGCTGGCAGTCCCAGTATGCTCCAGTAGGTAACTGGGAATGCTGGCACCGCTGCAGAGGAATTAATGAAAAGCTTTTAGGGGGGGGTCTGTGGGGGGAGTGTTCCATTTATTCAGAATGAGCAGAGCTGGGAAATGCATCCAGCACAACTCACCCGACCTTCTTGGGAAAGGTTTGGAAACTGCCTGGCTGTTTCAGGCTCCCAGGGGGCAGAGGAAGGGCAAGGTGGGCGATCCCAGTGGAGGGACAGCTGTTCCTAAAGCTCTGGGGGGCTTTCTGTGCCTCTCTGGGGGCTGGCACCTTCAGAAATGCTCTGAAGGGAACCCAGCTCTTGTGGGACTCCACTCTGCCCTTTTTCCAGGGCCACTGAGGAGGTTCCTGCTGGAGCCAGGCTGTGATCCCGAGTGTCCTGGCTGGCTGCCTGCTCCAACCACGAGCCTCTGGTGCTGCTGCAAACTCCTCTCCAGCTTTTTATGGCTCACCTGTTTGGGAGACTTCACACATTCAGAACCGAGGCTTAAAAACCTGTGGAGAGAAGGGAGGAAGGGAAAAGGGGAAAGAGGAGTTCAGCCAGGAGTGAAACACTCAGGAGGTGTTGGAACCTTGGGCTGGGCCTCATCAAGGTTATCCAGGTCCATCCCAGACTGTGGAAAGGCAGCTGGGGGCTTTGCCCTTGCCAGGATCAGGGGGAGGGAGGTGTGGGGTAACCTGTGGGACCCTTGGGAAGGCCAGGAGGAGTGGGGTGGGATCAGGAAAGGCTCGTGCCAGGCGCAGGTGGGCCTGATGGACAGCTTAGGGCTGCGCCTCGGATTGTGAGCTGGAGGTGCAAGCAGGGCTGAGAGGCTCCTGGAGTCATTTCTCAGTCATTTATTCATCTGTAATTGCCTGTCTGCCTGTCTCGGAGCTAATGACTGGCTGGGAAGATTTGCAGTTGGGTTTGCAGGAGGTAATTACATCCCAATCTCGCTGGATGACTGTGCCTCCAATGAAGATAAACTCCTTGGAGTGGGGCTGCACATGGCAGGGATCAGTTGTATTCCAGAGCCCAGGCATGGCAGGGCAGATAAGGAATGTTTGCACTGCTGCTTCTTTATCTGCTGACCTATTAAAAGCTTTTCTGTCTGAAGGGAGTGAGGAACCACCAAGAGGGTTAATCCCTCAGCTCCTCACTCCTGATGGATGAGATTCCAGCCTCCTAGTGAGACTTGATCACTGGCCTGGGGTTCTGTGGGTGCTCCTGCTCCTTTTTTAGGCAGGGCTGGGCTGGTTTTTGAGCTGCCCCAAGCTGAGCTGCAGGTCAGACTCCAGCAAAAGGAGTAAAAGGGAAAATCCAGCTGATGCCTGGGAATAAAGCCCTGTCCTGGGGAGGGCAGGGAAGAGGCTGCAGCAGCAGGACATGGGTGGGTTCATGGCTGATATTTGGATAAACCCTTGTTCCGGCTCAGGAGCCCTTTGCTTATTCCAGCACTGCACAAGAAGTTTCTCTCAGTCCCCATCCCCTCAGTAAAGCATCACTTGAGTGCATCATTTACCACCAGCTTTGTCACCTGAGGACACTTCTGCAACATTGGAGGGCCTTGTGCAGTCCCAGTCCTGCTGCAGGTTCTGGCTGTGCTGTGGGGACACCCCAGGGGACAGGAGGAGGAACCTTTGATCTCCTCAGGCCTCTTCTGGTGTGTGACTTCAAACCCTGGCCCAGCTCAGAGACTGAGCCAAAGCTCTGAGGAGAATTCTGGAACATTGGAGGCCCCTGTGCAGTACCAACCCTGCTGCAGGTCCTGTCTGTGCTGTGGGGACATCCCGGGGACAGGAGAAGGCACCTTTGCTCCCCTCAGGCCTCTCCTGGTGTGTGACTTCAAAGCTCAGAGACCAGGCCTCTCTCGGTGTGTGACGAACCCCAGCTCAGAGAACGAGCCAAAGATCTGAGGACTTTTCTGGAATATTGGATGTCCTTGTGCAGTCCCAACCCTGCTGCAGGTCCTGTCTGTGCCATGGGGACATCCTAGGGGACAGGAGGAGTCACCTTTGCTCTCCTCAGGCCTTTCCTGGCGTGTGACTACAAACCCTGGCCTAGCTCAGAGAAGGAGCCAAAGCTCTGAGGACACTTCTGAAATATTTGATGTCCTTGTACAGTCCCAGTCCTGCTGTAGGTCCTGTCTGTGCCGTGGGATCATCCTAGAGGAGAAGAAGAGGAACCTTCACTCTCCTCAGGCCTCTCCTGTTGTGTGACTTTAAAGCCCCAGCCCCGCTTGGAGCACGAGCCAAAGCTCTGAGCTCATCCCTGTCCCAGGGAGCTGCTAAACCCCCTCAAATCTTTCTTGTTCAGCAGCACTTCATATAAATCCCGTAATGTGCGGATCACTGCGGCTGCCAGCGGCTCTGGGGCCGGGGGGGGATGCTGGGGGGATGCTGGGGGGATTACTGCAGTCCCTGCTCCATTCCCAGGGGATCCCGGGAAACCACGGGCTGCCAGCAAACGTCTGCAGGATGGAGGCACGCCGGGACCCCCGGGAATCAGCTGGCAAATGGGATGCACTGGGGATGGATTAACAACCCATTAGGGCAGAGAATCAGGGCTGCCTTGCTCAAATCCCCCCTGGAATGCCGGGATTCCTGCCTTCCATCCCAGGCTCTGTGCAGGGATCGGCATTGCCTTGCCCGGAACATCAGCGAGGGTTCAGGGCACTGCACAGCCCTTCCCAAACGGAGAACAGGGATTTCCTGGGATGAACCCAACAGGTCTGCTCCATGCTGCAGGTGCTGGGTGTGGATGTGGCTGAAGGAACACTTGGGAACACTCAGGAACACTGAGGGACACTCAGGGACACTCAGGAATGACTCAAACCTGCTGCTGGAGGAGCTGCAGCCGTGCACAGAGAGCCTCTGGGCACAATGTCCTGCCTGTTTTTCACCTTCTCCCAGGAAATCACTGCCCAAGAGGCTCCCAGGAGCAGCATGACCCCAATTCCCCCCCTTCTTGCTGTGCCAGGGGGCTCATCCTGGTGGCCAAGGAATGATTTTTAATCCAATTTTTCTCTCTCCAGAAATAATCATCTGGAATTGGTGACAAAACCAGGCATTTTGTCCCTGAGGGTCACTGGATCTCTGCTGGGATCATGACCTCGTTATTGGAGGTGACTGAGAAATGCATATTCTGAAATGGGCTATTGGAATCTTCAGTGGAATTCTTCTTCCACCATGGAAAATAAAAAAAAATCTGGAAGTTTGAGCTCAAAGTGAGAGATTTCTGGCTGCAAATGTCACCTTTGCCATGGGATTCTGGGCTTAAATTTGGGACAGTCACATCCTGTTCCCCTCAGTCCCTGGGTTTGCACAGCTCAGGTCCCAAATCCTTTGGGAATTTCATGTGGAGAGTTTTGCAATGGGAAGAAATCTCAGTTGCCACCTACTTGGATGCAGATTGGCAGCACTTTGAATCCAGTTCAGAATTCCAGGAATGGGTTGTGTTGGGATGGAAAAAAGCAGGAGGAAAAGGGAAACTGCTGCTGTGATGCCATGGAATGCTCAAATAGATCCCTGGCATTGAGGCATTGGGATCAGCCCAGCTAGAAGGGATTAAGAAAATAATAGTGACATTTCTGCTTCCTGGAAAACATGGTTTCATCCAAAATAAAACCTTTACAAAAGGGGAAAAAATGAAGATAAAAATAGCCCAAAGAATCAGCACAGCAGGAAAATTCCGAGCTGGTCATGGAATGAGCGTCAGCATTCCCTGTTTGTGAGTTCTTCACTCAAATTGGGTTATGTTACAATACTGGAATGAAATAAAGTCCCTACAAAAGTTACTTTTTAAAAGCTCGTTGCATTACTGGTATAAAGCAGAGGCTTCCTGGTGAAACCAAAATCCAAACTCTGGGAGCTTTCTGGATCTTTGTGAGTTTGGGAGAATGGCAGCAAGACCAGAAATCCCAGAGAAAATGGAGATCTTCCTGCCTGAGAAGGCAGTGGATATTAGGCCAGTTCATCTCCTTCATTTCTTGAATTATTCCTGTATTTCCCTTATTCTTTGGGCAGGTGAGGCAGTGAGGGAGGTTCCTGCTCCTCACAGCACTGTGGGAATTTGGGAATTGAGCCTTAATTCCTTCCTGGCAAACCCTGCCTGCTCCAGCCACACATCCTCCCAATGGCAAAGCTAGCCCTGAGCCTCACACTAACATAAACCCAAGTCTGCCACTTGAGATTAAACTCAGCTTAGAGATTCTGCCTCCTGTACCCGTGCAAAGCTTCCATTCCAGGGGAGATGCTCCCAGTGTCAGGATGGGCAGGGAATGAAGAACAGGCAGAAAATTGAGCTATTTTCTTGTTCTTCTACAAGACTTTATTGCTCTTTTTCACATGATCCTCTTCATTATTTTCTTTTCCCTCGGGGAATGTTGTTCATTTGTTGATGAGCTGACCTGGAGAGGGTGAGGATGATCTGTGGGTTTTGGCCTTGCTGACCTGCTGAATGCTGTTGGTGCCTCAGCTCCCACACATCCACAGTGTCCAGTCCCACGGAGGCAGCACAGGGAGCAGGGGGTGGTACGGGAGGCTGTGGGAAGCTTTAATTACCCCAATTGTCCCCAGTGCCTGAGATCCTAATTGCTAATAAATGTTCCTGCTGAGTAGCTTTTATTTTTCCAGGGCGATGGAATAACAGGGAAAATATGTGAAAGTCTCCGGATTTCTAGAGTGTGTTTTTCTTTCATTTATATTTCCCTAATTATGCTGTCATGGGCTGCTGAAAATTGGACCCCCCCTGCCTTCTTCCCTTCCCAAAAATGACCAAATAAACAGAGCAGTGACAACCTAGCTGGGATAAAGGAGAGACGGAAGGGGTGGCTCTGTATCCTATTGCATCCAGCCCCAGAGCTCACAGCTCCTGCCTCTGCCCTGGAAAGCAGGGATCATGGAATCACACTGGTGATGTGGGCTGTCATTCCCAGCTGGATCTTCAGTGGAGGTGCTCTGGGACAGGCCCAGCCTCTTCCCAGAGGGATGTGGATGAGGTGAAGCTCAGGTAGAGGATGGCAAGCTAGGCCCTCTCCCTCTCCCTCTCCCTCTCCCTCTCCCTCTCCCTCTCCCTCTCCCTCTCCCTCTCCCTCTCCCTCTCCCTCTCCCTCTCCCTCTCCCTCCCCTCCCCTTTTCTCTTCCCTGTCTTCTTCCCTTATCCTCTTCCCTATCTTTTTCCCTTGCCTTTTCCCTCCTCTTCCCTGATCTCTTCTCTTACCTCTTCTCTCACCTTTTCTCTCTCCTCTCCTCTCTCCTCTTCCCTCTCTTCCAGGACCCCCCTCTTGCCATGGAAAAGTGCTTCCCCTCCAATCCTGGGGTACTGTCAGCACACCCCGAGCTGCTCTGCACGTTTTAAATAACATTTCACTGAGCTGAGTGTGTGGTACAGAAACCACAAGTGTGAGGATCCCACAGTCCATAAATATAAAGGAGTGTACAGAGAGAGAGGAGACTCCAGAGGGGGAGCACAACCAGCAGTGGGATCACACCTCCAATCCAGTGTATTGCAATCCATGTAAACCACAAAGTGCAAAGGAGGTACCATAAACACAAGTCAGGCAGCACAGAGCTCCAGGAAGCCCTTTCCAGGTTTTGGGTGTGCCAGGAGCTGAGGCAGGAGATGGCTTTTGGTCTCCAAAACTCCTGGCTTTTTTTTTCCCACATACAGAAGGCCTGGCACTGGATTGGGTTACTAAAGCATTCCAGCCCCATTCCCACTCATAGAAATCTCTGCTTCCCTGAAAAATTCAAACCACTTCATTTTATTTCTCCTCTCCCCTTCCCCCTCCCCTGAGCTCTGCCATGGCCCAGGTGGGTTTGTAGCTCATAAGCCAAGGTGCCAGGGGTACAGAAGCAAATTCCACGAGGCAAATTCCACCTAAGGAACCCGGATTGATGGTGCCAGGATCCTCCCAGGGCTCCTGGAGCTCTGCTGTGCTCAAGACAGGGTGACAGAACCACAACCTGTGGCCATTCAGGGGACCCTGTGACACCCCCTGGCACAGGTTCTCAGAGAAGCTGGAGCTGCCCCATCCCTGGAAATGTCCAAGGCCAGGCTGGACAGAGCTTGGAGCAACCTGGGATTGTGGAAACTGTCCCTGCCCATGGCAGGGGTGGGATTGGATGGGATTTAAGATCACTTCCAACCCAAACCACTCCATGATATTCAGACCCAAAGAGCTTCTGTGGCCTCATCCCTCTCCCTGCCCTCCACCCTCTCCCATCCTCTCCCCTGTACCCTCCACGATCCTCTCTGGGAAGGTGCTGTGCAGATTTTCCTGCAGAGCTATTAAGTTCTTGCAGTTTCCCTGTGGATCCTATTAGCCAAAGAATCTGCTCCTTTTCCAGAGCTCATTTTTACTCTTTTAAATGAAAACACTTCAAAATATGTCTATGTACACCTTGGCTTGGGGATGGAATTTCAGAGCTGAGGCCGTGCATGCACATTTCTGCCTCTTTCCATCTCAAACATTTTCTTATATCCACAAATGCATGAAAAACCCATTAGAGACTTGAATTCCCTCAGTGCACGGGGTTCCCTGAGCAGGCTGCAGCCCTTTCCCAGCTCCAGGAGCCTGGGTTCCTGCTGATCCTGCTATCCCTGACATTTCCCCCCAGTCCTGGGTGTGCAGCCCTGCCTGGCACCTGAGGGGCCAAACTCTCTGGGATCTAAAGCATGGATGGATTTGTTTCCATGGCTCCAGCTCAGCCTGCCTGGGGGCTCTCAGCGAGGCTGGATGAACTCCATGCAGATCCCATCGTGTGCCCAGTGCTGAAATCCAGTCTGTCCCATCCTCATGGGATCCCAGAATGATTTGGGATGGAAGGGACCTTAAAGCTCAGCTCATTCCACAGGCAGGGAGACCTCCCACTATCCCAGGTTGCCCCAAGCCCTGTCCAGCCTGGTCTTGGACACTTCCAAGGATCCAGGAGTAGCCACAGCTTCTCTGGAAAACCATTCCAAGCCTTCCCCACCCTCACAGGGCAGAATTCCTTCCCAATATCCCATTTAACCCCGCCCTGTAGCATTAGGAAGCCGTTCCCTCCCACATCCCCCCGTGTCATTGCCCCTTCTCTCTCCATCCCGAGTCCTTCCTCCCAGCCCAGCCCAGGGGTGTCCCCATCCCTCGTGTCTCCGCTCCTTGGATGGGGCTGTGCCTGCAGACTGCCTGCTGCCGCCTGTCCCCGGCAGAAAGCTCAGCCTGTGGTGCCTCACAAAGCTCCCTTTGAGCCCCGAGTGCCGGCGGGGGGAGGCTCTTGTGCCTGGGGCTGGCGAGTGCCGGCAGAAGGACTTTGTGAGAGGCACCGGCGGTGCCAGGAATCTCATTACAGCCCCTGACTGACGGCCGGGCGAGGATGGCCCCAAACAGGCACCCAGACACCGCAGGATCGGAGCTGAGGGGCTGCAGGAGAGCTCCCAGGATCCCAAACCCATCCCGTCAGGATCCCACTCCCAGGTTTTGCGCAGGATGGGAAAGCAGGGCAGGAGCTGAGCCGAGGCAGAGCCCAGCTCATCCCTAACACTTCCTCACTCTCTCCGTCTTGATTGAAGGAATTTCCAGCCGGCCAAGCGCTGGAATTGCTCCCCCACAGCCTGGCTGGGCTCACTAAGGGTTAATGTCGGGGCCGGGCAGAGAATCCATCTCCATTTCAATGCTTCGTTAAGAGTTTTGTGGTGAAACAAAGCAAAGCCATCCAAGTTTGGTGACAATTTTCCCACAGTCATCCGCGGCTCTGATTCATTTTCAGCCCCAGATTGGAGTGGTAATAGCCCGACCACAGAACATTTCCTGGGGATTAATCACGGCTGGGAAAGGGCTGCAGCTCCGAACTGCGCTCCAGGTGCCCCCAGATCGTCCTTCTGTGTCAGGAATTAGCGGCTGCTGAGGTCACCCCCGCTCTGCCGCTCTCTGGTGCAATTACAACCCAATTCCTGCTAATTACCAGCAGGTTCAGACATCAAGGTGCCGGGAGCTCGCAGCAAAGCCCAGCTCCTGCCCTGTCATTCCCAGCAGCTGGCCAGCTGCTGCTTCCAGGGCATTGGCAGCCATGGAGATCCACGGGGAATCTCTGAGGTGCTTCCCTGTGGTCCCTCTCTTTGTGCCTTGTGGCTCCTGGGCTCTCAGCTGATGGATGGATGGATGGATGGATGGATGGATGGATGGATGGATGGATGGATCAGACTGCTTTCTTCCCAAGCCTGCAGAACATCCCCAGGATTCAGACACCCCACTTTCCTTCTATGGAGGGAGTCAAGCCTGGAAAAGCAAATCCCAGGACATCATTCAAGCAAAAGCCATTTTTCCATGCACAACCAAGAAATTCCTGGTTGGAGGCAGCATGGGAAGGGCTGGCTCCAAGGGTGGCTCCCGGTCACTGTGCTGGATGTGGGGGCCTTGTTTTCCACTGTTTCTCCAGGGAATAGTCAGGGGAAATACTAATCCAGGTCCATCCAGTTCCTAATGGGAGGAGCAGCCCCTGGCACAGGAGCTGCCCATCACTCCTGGGAGCTGTGGGACCCCTTGCTGGGCACTGCAGCCACCTCCCCACCCCGGGAAGCTCTGAGGCCACAGGGAAGGGACAGGTTCACTCCATCGTTTCTGCCTCCAGCTGCCTGAATGGGAAAAACATCCCGGGAAAGGGACCCCACAGGGTGATCCTGAGCTATTTCAGACTCATTTTAGAAACACAAATGCCGGGGGGAAAAGTGAATTTGTGCCTGTCCCAACTGAGTGCCAGCACTGGCACAAGCAGCAGAACCAGCACCAGCACTAGCATTGGTACCAGAACCAGCACTGGGACCAGCAGCAGAATCAACACCAGAACCAGAACCACCAGCAGCACCAACACCAGATCCAGCACCAGCAGCGACACCAGGTACAACACCAGCATCAGAACCAACTCCAGCAGCAGCTGCAGAACCAGCCCCGGCCCCAGCCCTGCTCCGTGGCCACAGCTGGCTCTGGCCGTGGGTGCCACTGCTGTCCCCATTCCCCTGCCACATGTCTGCCACTGGCTGCTAGGTGCAGCCAGGTTTCCAAGCCCACCTCTGCCAAGGAGCTGGAGAAAGGGGAGTCAGCACATCCCCCCTTCCCCGCCTCCAGCCCTGCCTGGGCACTGTGGCTGCACAGTGAGGAGGTTTTGGGCTCCAATCGCTGTTTTTGCTGCCGTGTTTTGTACAATAATTAAGCACCTGCCTTTTGAAGGCCCCTTCTCATTGCTGGGAACATTCCCCAGTGCTGTGTCCCTCTTTAATTTCCTCGGGCTGTGCTGCCTCCCATCACCCTTCCCATTTCCACGGCATCGCAGCACACGGGTACCTGCATCCACCTCTTGTGCCGGAGCTTTGAAGTTGAAATTCCATCTCCCTGCATGATCAAATCTTTGATTTCTGATTAAAGCTGTCAAAGAAACAGTTTCCTGCCTGCTGAAAATTCAGATTTCAAATGAAATAAAAAGACAAAATCTGCATTGGGCTAAAACATAAAAATACCTTTTCCATGGAGCTAAGAAAGGAAAACAGCGTCAGCACAGGTTGGTCCCAGCGTTTTATCTCGGCTGCAGCCTTTGCTTTGCCTCCTTCCACTTCTTTTGTTATGATTGGCATATTTTTGGAAATATGAGCCCATGTTAAGTGAGAAGACAAGGAAATTTTCACTTTTGGAGCAGCAAAACAAAATCTTCCTGAAAAAATGTATAGGCAGGTGTGGGTTTTTTTTTTTTTTTTTTGCCCCAACTTTTGGAATTGAAATTGTCCCATCAAAACCTGTCCTAAGGAATGAGTGAGGATATAAATAAATAAATGTTCCTGGTTTGATCAAGCACGAACAAGAATGATTATTAAATTCCCAGATAACACCCCATCCCCTGGGATCTCCCTGATGGACACCTCGGCAGACACTCCCCTCCTGCCTGGCACATCCTTCCCAGCACAAACAATGGGCCCAAAAAGGAAAGAGGGAAAAAGCCAAACTCAAAAAATCCAGCTGGGAGCTTAAATGAGAGGCCTCGATGGAAAAAAATAGTCCTTTTCCATGACAAGGAATGTGTTCCTTCATCAGGAGGCTGCACACATGTGGGAAGTGAATGTGTGGATGAGGGAAGTGCTTGGATAACAGATCCTGCTGTGCCAGAGAGGTCTGGATTGGGAAGGTTGGGGGGATCCAGTGCTGGGATTTTATGGATTGTTGCTTCCCATGTCTTAAATCTCTGCTGTGGGAGCAGCCAGCCCAGGCAGGAATGTTTGCAGCCAGCCCTGGTATGGGAATGAGGAGGGTGAATCCGAGGATTTGAGGAACAAGTGCTTCTCAAGGGGGTCAAAGGCAGGGATTTTCCATGCCTGGCACAGGCAGCTGTGGGAGTTGTGGGGTGGAGATGGGTGGCACTGCGGGTCTGCGAGCAGAGGGGGTGCCACTGCTCCCTCAGGACATTCTGCTGTCCCCCCTCTGTCCTGGGTCACAGGGACAGCCTGGCAAAGCCATTCCTCTGTCCCCTGCAGCCACCAGGATTGAGGAGGGGGAGGAAAGCTAAGGAAAATCCAAAGGCATCCTGGTCTGGGGGTTGAAGTGGGTAAGAAATCCTCTCCCCATCTTTGGGTACAGAACTGGGACACAAACCCTTTCTCCAGTCTTTGGGAACAGAATTGGCAGACAAACCCTTTATCTAAATCTTTGGGAATAGAATTAGCAGCAAAACCCTTTCTCCAATTTTTGGGTGCAAAGCTCGGTGACAAACCCCTCCTCCAGCCTTTGGGAATTAGGACACAAACCCCTTCCCCACCCTTGGCACCCTCCCCACACCCCCCATCCCCACCAGGTTCCATGGCCCAGGTGCCCAGGGGGCTGCGTTCCCAACTCCTGGGTTTAATCTCCACATTTATGGGCCATGTGCAGTTATTTAACAGGTCTGGCCCGAGCAGCAGCGTGTGCCAAGAAGGAACAATCATCCCTCATTTCCCAGCTGTGACATCATCAGCTCATATTTCACGGATATGATGTCACTGCTGCGCAATAGGACTCGGGATTTTCAAAAGGTTTTTATTAATGCTGAGGCTTTTTTGGGTGTTTTTTTTTTTTTTTTTCCTCTGGTCTGGCCAGAACATCTGGAGCTGGGAAACTTCAGAGTCCGGAATATTCAGGAGTTGGAGCAGACAGAATTCCAACCCACAGGACTTCTGGGAGTGAAGAAGGACAGATAACGATGTGGGGATCCAGGAGTGACTAGAAACTGTGGAAAAATCAAAGAGCAGCAGGAAGGGAGTGAGGCAGGAGCGGTGAGGGGCTGGGTACATGTCCTCAACATCCATGAGCAGGTTGAGGGACACCAGGATGGGGAGGGGACACCATGGAGCCACACTTTGGGGTGGTGGCAGAGGATGAGTGGCACCTCCAGGGTGGAGAGAAGTCCATCCCTCTGCTTTTCCAGAATAAAGGAATTTTTACAAACCCTGGGAAGATGGGAAGGAGGGAGGGGAGAGGATTCTGGGGGAAGAGGGCTGCTGGGCAGGCAGCACGAACTGGGGACAGGGTACAGAAGCCTTGGGAAGGTGCAGCAGGAATTGGGAGGTGGGATGGAAGACTTGGGAAGGTGCAGCAGGCCTGGACAGGGCTGTGTGTCCAATACTGCTCAGCAGGATTGGGAAGCACTCCTTGTGGCACCTGGCTGTGGGATGAGCATCCCTTGGGATGCTTGGCAGGATCCCATCCTTCACCCTGCATGTCCCACAGGATCCCCCTCAGTGAAAGCTGTGGGACACCTGGAGCTGCAACAAGGTGCTAAAAGGACTGGGGTGACCATTCCTTGGAATCCCTGATTAATCCATCCCAGCTGCATCCCTTTGGGGTTCCCTTCCCAGCAGCTCTCATGCAAGAGAGCACAAGAAGTCCCAGACAATGGAAATGCTTTTTCCATGAGCAGAAGCCGGAATGTGAAGCACGGCTGTTGGAGAATCCCATGGAACTGATGTCACCATGCTCCAAGCAGCGGGTTCCCTGCCACGTGCCAATCCCAAAAAAAGGTCATTCCCTAGTTCTGAATGAGGAGCAGCCTGGAAATGGCAGGAATACTGCTGCTCCATTCCATCTCGCCAGGATTGTTGTAACCCATTTTTCCGGCTGCAAGCTTTTATAAATCCCTCAGGAGCTCCGTGAGAGCCCCGAGCCTCTTCCAAGGAAGCCCAGGCAGCTCCGGTGGCTGCACCGAGGAGAGAAAGGTTGGAGAATGAAGCCTGACAAGCTGATGAGATAAACTGGTCAGATCAAAGACTGACAGCAATAATTGTACACGGCGTTGCTGTGCAAAGCTAATTTAGACACAGATGAGCCCATGACAGACTCACTGGAGGGTGGCAGACGAGCAGGGAATGGAGAGCACTTCATTTATCCTCCCTGGAAGTGGGGGGAGCGCCGGGAGCAGGCGGCTGGGGCGGCTTCTCCCTCGCTCTCTCTCCTTCCAAGTTATCAAACTTTATCTGGTTCCTTTGCTGCAAATTAGCCAGGAAGGACAGAGAGAGAAAAACAGTGAATCCATCAAGGCTCCTGCTTGTTTCCCAGCCCATGAGGGAGAAGTCAGGATGATTTACTGGGAGGGTGGGGAGATGCTGGAACAGATTGCCCAGAGAAGATGTGGCTGCCCCATCCCTGGAAGTGTCCAGGGCCAGGTTGGACAGGGCTTGGAGCAAGCTGGGATGGTGGAAGGTGTCCCTGTCTATGGCAGGAGGTAGCACTGGATGAGCTTTAAGGTTGTTTCCAATCCAAATCACTCTGGACTTCTGTGGTTCTGCAAAACAGGGCCTTGATTTTCTCCTGCAAAGCCCAGCAAAGCACCACATTTTCACACCATGTGAGGCTTTTGCTCTGTTATAAATCAAACCAGAGCCACCATTTCTCCCACTTTATTTTTTTCCAGCTCACTCGGATCACTGGGAATCGAAGGAGTTTCTTCTTCTGGTGGTATTCAGGCTCGCCTGCTGCTTTGGGTCTCTGCAAAGAAATCCTCTCCTGGTTTCTCCATCCCCTTCCCTCTGCTCTCCCCATCCTCGGAGATGCAAACCCCGTGTCCTACGGCCAACACCGGCACAGGACAGGTTCCCTGGCACAGTGAGGGCTCCGTCCCTGCCCCAGCACCTCTGTCCTGGAGATGCTGCTGCCTGCAGCTCTCGGGGAGCTCTGGCTCCGGGCCGGGAAGCAGCGGGATGCAGGCACCAGCACGGGCTGGCAGACGAGGGAGTAGCTGAAGGGAGAAGAATTTTCACTCCATATTTTATGCAAAACTGACACTTTCAGCCCAAGAAAAACGCCGTGCCCGCCCCTCCCGCCCAGCACAGGCAGGATCCATCCCGGAGGGAGCGAGCAGAGGTCCCCGATCCCATCCCGTGCCGCGGGCAGCGAGAGCCGCTCGCCCCTGCCCTGCTCCCGTGCCCAGCCCGGCTGGCTGTGCCGCAGCTGCCAGAACAATGGGAGCAATCCCAAGAACCCCCCTTTCCCGGGAATACTGCGGGCTCTTGGCAGCTCCTTCGCACACAATTAGCATTTCTCGTCAGGCGGGGGAGCACAGATTGCGCGCTCTGCGGAGTGTTTTGCACAACAGACCGAGCCCAATATGGCCCTGCTGGACCCGCAGCTAAAAGCGACTTCGCGGCAGGACAGAGCCAGCACGGCTCCTCCTCAGCACGGCCCCAAACGCACCCAAGGAAGGGCTGAGAGCAGGGCGGGCACTGCCCAGCTTTGATTCCCGGCGGGGACTCGCCTTTTTCTTCCTCAAGGAAAGCAGAGGTGGATATTGGTGGGTCCAGGCTTGGAAGAAGGGATGGGAGTTACAGGGAGCTCAGGGGTCAGGGACACACAGAGCCATGGGATGCTTAGGGTTGGAAGGGACCTTAAATCCCATCCAGTCCTACCCCTCGGACATCTCCCATTATTCCAGGTTGCTCCAAGCCCTGTCCAGCCTGGCCTTGGACACTTTCAGGGATGGGACAGCCACATCTTCTCTGGACAGTCTGTTCCAGCACCTCCCCACCCTCACAGGGAATAAATCCTTTCTAATACCCCATCCAAATCTCTCCTCCTGTAGTTTAAAGCCATTCCAGTGTATCTAGGGGCTCACACTGGGTGATACACCCCTTCCAGGCTGGGAGAGGATGGACCTCCACAGGCTGACCCTGCTTGTGATCCCCCTGCTCCTCAGCTGCCAGTGCCAGGGGATCTGCACTGCCCCTGCTGCCAACGCCAGCCCACGAGGGTCACACGTGCCAGCGACACTTTGGCAGCTCAGCTGGTGCCTGGTCACTTGTTAAATCACTACAACCCAAGCTCACACTGCAGCTCAAAGTGCCACTTGGAAGGATCCCCAAAGCCGTGTCTGTCCAGGGAGGCTGGAATGGTAAATCCAGGGAATGCCAGGCTCACATCCCATTAAAGCCAGCCCAGCCCATGGACAGTAGCGCTCTGTGATTAATTGCTGTGCTTCAAACTCCTATTTATAGCCTTGCTGGAAGTGCTGTGCCAGGGATAGCAGAGCCAGAGGCTCCTCCTCCAGCAGCTCCCAGGGCTCAGCAGCTGATCCACAGCCTCAGACTCCCGGGGTGTGGAGAGCTCAGCTCCTCACCCAGCCAGAGCTTCCCTGCTCACCTCATCCTGCTCACCCACAGTCCATGGGGATCCCATCAGCCTCCCTGATCTCAGTGGTGATGCTGTGGATGTGATTGGATACTGTGGATACCATTGGATGCTCTGGATGGTGTTGGATGCTGTGGATGTGGATGGATGTTGTGGATGCGGATGGATGTTGTGGATGCCATTGGATGCTGTGGGTGCCGTTGGATGCTGTGGATGTGGATGGATGCTGTGGATGTGGATGGATGCTGTGGATGCCATTGGATGCTGTGGGTGCCGTTGGATGCTGTGGATGTGGATGGATGCTGGGAATGCCCTTGGATGCTGTGGATGTGGTTGGATGTTGTGGATGCCATTGGATGCTGTGGATGCCATTGGATGCTGCTGGATCCCCTCAGGGCTGAGGAGCTTTAGCTGGAGCTTGGCACCTGCAGCGATGTGGGAACAGGACCTGAAGGCACTGGTGCTCCTTGGCCTCGCATCACCCCAGGGCCAGCGCTGGAGTCCAGCAGTCTTTGGTTCCCTGGGAGGCTCCAGGCCTTGCCCAAGGCTTCCTTGGGCTTTTCCTGAGCTGCTGCTTGGGAAATGAGCTGTTGGAGATCCAGATTTCAGGCAGCAGCTGGAAGAACTGGTTGGGAAGGACATCTTTGGGTAGCGATGCTCTGCATCCAACAAGTTCCTACCCTACAAACAGTTCTCTTTACCCTACAGATTTATTTAAAACAAAACAAACAAAAAAAGGAAATCCATTTCACCCTGCCTTTATTTTCACGACAGCCCCAGCTCTTATCAACGTTGAGTTCAGGGAGGAGTTCAGGGATTGTGCTGCCACCAGCATCCCACTGACCACAGCATTCTGCTGCTGAGAGCATCCCACTGACCACAGCATCCTACTGACAGGATTATCCCACTGACAGGAGCATCCCGCTCCTGTGAGCATCCCCCATCCCCTCTTTGCCTGTCCCCCTCTTCCAGCCCCAGTTTGGGGACAGGCTGGTGGTGAGGAGGGCAGTGGTGGCTCCTTGACCACGTGGAGCAATCCATGGGAGCCCCATCCAGCTGCGTATTTGTCCTCTGCCAGGAGCCTCCCAGCCCTTCCCTGGGCAGCCACAGCTCTCCTGTCTGGGGGCTCCTGAGCTGCATTCCCACCCTGTGGGTTTGTGGTGGGGAAATATCCTGAGTTTGTGCTGTTTGGGATGTGAACGTGTCTGGTGGGGAATGATCCCCCCCCCATCCACACTCACACACACAGGGGGAGCCAAGGGGGAGGGAACATTTCCACATGGACACAAAACAATCCCTATTTGTCTCCAAGACAGACCCCACCGTTGGGTTTCCTGGGGTCACGCAGCTGCAGGAACATGTGGAAAAGAAATGCCTCTCTGCTCAGCACTGGACATTGGTGTAATTCAATCTATTGCTCCCATGTGCAAGAAATCCACCAAAGTGGCCCCATTCCAAATGGCAGGAAATACAGAGTGTCAGGGACAGAGGCAAATCCTCTCCCAATCCAGGGCTTTATTTTATTTTAATTGGGTTGGACTGGGAGAGGCGATGGAGGTTGTGTGGGGCTGGGAGAGGCAGCAGCACAGGCTGGGGACATCCCACTGTCCCTTTCTGTGGTCACACATCACCAGTGGCCTGAAACTGCTGGGGAGGTGCCATAAAAGCTCACCTGACCCCCAGAGCAGAGGTGTCTGCAAGTTCCTGCCACTCCCATTCCCAAAATCCTTGCCAAGAAGTTCACGGTGACTTTCCACATGACCACCAGCACAATAAAGCCTTTCCCCTGGGATTTTGGTGCTCAGAGATCACCCTCTCCCTGCAGACCTTCACACCAACACCTGAGCTCCCTGAGGAGCTGGGCTGGTCATGCCAAGCTCCAGTTAAATCCTGTTTGATTCCCAGGAACACTGCTCCAGGACGTGAGCCGAGGTTACCTCAGCTGAGCCTTAAATGGATTTTTCTGTTAAGAGAGGATTTTTTTGGTCTTGTTTTATTGAAAAGGAATTTGCAGTAATTAGCTCTTACAGGGGATTTCACTGTTCTCCCTCCTCCTCTAAAGCATAAAACACTTATTACAACACATTGTTTAACGTGATCTCCACTCCCAGGGATTTTTCTTTCCCCGTGTGATGATCCAGCCCTGCCTTTGGACTTCAATGCTCTAAATCTTCCTGCAGCCCTCAGCCATGCCCTGATCCCTCTGCCTGGATCCACATTTCTTTCCCCCCTAGTTCTTGGTGCAGCTGGAGATGAGAGAGAGCTGGGAAAATAAGGGTTTTTTCCCCCCCATTTCCCCTGATTTGTTGGATTCTTGTTGGGCAGAACATTCCGTGTCTGCTTCTATGGGCATCTGGAGAGTGGCTGTCCTTCAGTGGGCTACAGAGAGCAGATTTTCTCTACAAACCTCTGTCCCTCCCAGTGCCTTCACCTGTGTTAGGCTGGGCTTTATTTAGGCTGTTGGGCTTTATCTTCCTTCTTGGAGAGCGGGCTGGGAGCAGAGAGATTAAATCAAAGTGAGGAATAGCAGATTTGTCTTTACAAACAAGCTGTGGGTCTGCTGGTAGATAAAACTAGCACGGGGAGATAAAAGAAACAATAGGGAAGAAAAAACCCTAAATTCCATACGAATTAAAAATTAAAAGGGAGGGTTATACATTAGAGGGAAATCTTCGGTATCAGGCGTATTGGGAAGTTTGTACCTCTAAAATACCTCAGCCAATGGGGAAAGACAGAAGGGAAATGTGGCTGGGAAATTGGGATAAAAAGGAGGCTGCGTCCTCCAAAAATTTGAGAGATCCCAGGGGAATGCCCCATGGCCTCTCCCTTTATTCAAATAAAGCCAGAAAGGACTCCTCTGTCTCCTTTTTGGACATAAACCTCTGATGTTTGTGGATTAATTTTCGTAACAAAAGGATTAGGACACACCAGGTTATCCCTCCTGCTCCAGGATAGCGACATTCCCTGACCCCAGTGCTGCATTGCTAGCAGCATTTCCCTGCTATTCAGCCTGTGTTTTCCTGTTCTCATTTCCAAGCTTTTCCATCACTCGCTACAGCCCGTGGGCTGACCCGAACGCCTCCCTGGCTCTCCCTCCCTCCGTTCTCGGCGTTTGAGCCTGGAGGAGGCTCCCGATGGTTCTCCATCAATCCCGGAGGAGGCTCCCGGTGGTTCTCCATCAATCCCGGAGGAGGCTCCCGGTTGTTCTCCATCAATCCCGGAGGAGGCTCCCGATGGTTCTCCATCAATCCCGGAGGAGGCTCCCGGTGGTTCTCCATCCTTCCCGGAGAATGCTCCCGATGGCTCTCCATTGCTCCTGCTGTGGGTGGAGGTGGATTTTCCCTCGTGAGGGTTTTCAATCGGCTCCTGCTCCGCGTCAGCTTTGTCTGAACCCGAGATTAAACCTCGGCGTGCTCGAGTGCTTGTTCTCGTTGCCGTCACGCCGCCCCTTTCAAGTCGCCGTACAAATCCTGCCCTGCAGCTCCCCGATTGTGCTCCCGCTTCTCCTCTGAACTGCCTCCAATCCATCAGCAGCGCTCCAGCGGCAGCGCAGGTGCAGCTGCGGAGCCTTTGCCAAGAGCCCCTGGTTCTCCGCGATGCCCCAGCACAGGGGAACTGTGGCCGGGGCGATGGGGGGGACCCGGTGCCAGCCCCGGTGCCAGCCCCGGTGCCAGCCCCGCACGGGGATCGCTCGCCGGGGCCATTCCAGACAAAGTCGCGCCGTTAACAGCTCCTCTGGTCGCTCTGTCAGCTCCCATTAGAGGCCTGGGGAAGCAGCACTTCCCGAGGCTTTGCAGGATAATTTGTGTGTTTAATACACCTCAAACCCACGTTAGGCTGCAATTAAGGCAGGGGGAGGGAGCCGGAGCAGAGGAGACGCCGACCTCCCGCTGCCTGCTCAGATCCTGCTGCTTTCTGTGCCGGTGGAGGATGCCAGGGAAGCTGGAATTAGAGGGAAAAGCCTAATTTGTCATTTGCAAGTCTAAGCCAAAGGCTGGGCTGGTGGGAAGAGAAATGGGAGAGCTGGGAGCTCCTCACGGGAAATTACCATTGAATGAGCTGAGCTGAGCCAAACTGAGCATCCCAGCTCACTGGCATCGGCTGATCCAGGATGGTGGCTGGAACCAGGGACACGGGACTGTGGGGTGGCAAGAGGTGACCCCACAGCCCGGCAAAACTGTCACACAGGTCACTGCAAGGAAGGAGCTGCAGCCCAGGCTGAGACCCAGCTCCACACTCCAATCAGGGAATAGGAAATTCCTGTTCCTGACACCACCAGGCCATTTTTCTTTGCGTAGTTAATGCTTTTGTTGTGCACAGCTGGTAGAGAAAATGCTCAATGTTAGAGAAAATAAAGTGGGAGCAGCTCATCCCACTTCAGTCCTTGTAGGGGTCAGACTCTGGGGTCCACAGTGGTGTTTAACTCATCCCATTGGAAAACAGAACCCCCCCAGTGACACAACCATGAGGAACCCTCAGACCTGTCCTCATTCCAGTCAACACAAGCAGGAACTGGGAGATGCTGGGAGCAGGAAAGTCTTTGGTGAATTCTGCAGTGGGATTTATTCCCTGAGCTCCATGCCGATCCAGCTTTTGCTGCTGCCAGAAGGGAGTTCCCACTCCTTTCCCCCACACAGGACAGGGAACGCTGAGTGTGACCCACACGCGCCCGTGGGCAGAGCCAGAGCCACAGCTCCTCCTCTGGTGGCCTTTCCATGGATATCCTGGTGTGTGGGGAGGACAGGGACAGGGATCCTTGCTGGTGGGAGTGGCACAGCTCTCCCCGCACCAGGCAGGAGGGATTTCTGCAGGAATAAACTGAATCCCCCAGATTAAATATGTTTCAAAGCTAATCAGAAGGAGCAGTGTGTGGGAGCCAGGCATCCTCAGAACTGTCAGCAACGTTCTCTTTTTCCTCTAGGGCTGCTTCAGAGGGTGCCAGCTCCTTCCTCAGCACCCCTGTTTAGCTGGGTGGGAATTCGCCTCGGGCAGAACTGCTACAGATTTCCAGGAGCACATGAGTGGAAATCCAGCAAGAGCTGGGATGGGTCCTGAGCAGCAGAGACCAGAGACCCTTCAAAGTCCAGTGCCCACTGAGCCTTGCAGAGCCACCCCAGGCTCTGGGAAGTGGAAATGCTGCTGCCAGCTCTGCCATGGGCTCCTCATTCCCAGTTGAACCGGGACTGCAGCTGCTCCTCTGGCCCAGCTTTGTTGGGTTTCTTTGGGAAGTGGGAGGTCTGTGACATGGCCCGGGGCTGCTGGAGCAGGGTGGGGAATATGAAAAAGTGAAGCACATGGAAAAGGGTCAGGAGGCTTTGATCCAGGAGCAATCCTTTGGAGGAGAACAGGGAAGAGTGGGGAGGGAGCACTAATGAGCTTTGACCTTGGTCTGAAACACCTCAAAACATATTTAGGGCTTGGTGATCAAAATATTCCTGCTGCCCCTGGATTCCTCAGATAGAAACATGCTCGTGCTTGAATTCCCAGCCCAGGGCTGTGGGCTGGCAGCACCTGCACCCCCTGTTTTCATGGAGGAATCTCCCAGTGCAGGAGGCTTTGCCAGCAAAGCTGTCAGTGCTGGGTAATCTCCTCTTTTCTCGGGAAGCCAGCAGGCATTAGGAAGAAAACCCTTGTGAAGTCAGGTGAGCCCAGGTGTAATCCCATAAACCGTGTTCCAGAGCCCTCCAAAGCTGCTCCTCCGCACTCGGATTTCCAGAGCTCTGTGAAGATCATTCACAGGGAGTGACAGAGAGCTGGGAACAGGGACTGGGGTGTCCCTGCCCATTGGAGCATCTGACCCCAGGCTGTCCTGCCCCAGGCTGCCATTCCCAGGGTCAGGAGCAGCCCTTGGGCATGGCCTTGCTTGCTGAGGGAGGAGAGGAGCCCTGGGGTGCCCTGGGCTGCCAGAGCTCTGCTCTCCCAGTAGCTGGAACAGACCAGATCCCAACAAACTTCTCAGTTTCCTTCCAGATGCCAGGCCCTAAACCTTCTCCCCATTCCAGACCTTGGCCCTGAGGTGTGGCTGCTCCAAGGGCAGGGAGAGCAGCTGGCACAAAGCTGGACATGGCAGCTGGGCCTGGGCTGAGCTGGGCCTGGGCTGAGCTGGGCCCAGCACTGCAGCCTGCGACCATCAGCCCCCCAGGCTGCCCAGGGAAGTGTCAAACTCCAGCAGGTGCCCAATCCAGCTCCTCCTTTCTCAACTTTTTACATGGGCAGATGGTCACAGGAAGGGGGGGATGGTTTTGAACTAAAAGAGGATATTTAGACTGGATATTAGGAAGAATTTGTTCCCTGTAGGAGTGGGGAGGCTGTGGCACAGAATGTGTCCAGAGAAGCTGTGGCTGCCTGGAAGTGTCCAAGTCCAGGTTGGATGGGGCTTGGAGCCACCTGGGCTAGTGGAAGGTGTCCCTGCCGATAGCAGGGGGTGGGAATGAGATGAGCTTTAAGGTTTTTTCTAACACGAACCATTCCATGATGATTCCATGATGTTTTCCCCAGAGCTGGCAGCAGCGGATGAGCCATCCTGCCTGCAGATCCCATATGGAGAGCACAGCGGGGTGTCAGGAACCTGCTCCTTCCCTGACACCAAAGAGCCTCTGCTTCCCAACCGCTGCACCTCACGGAAACTCTATCCCTGCAAACACTTGCTCCCTTTATATCTTCCTCCTTTATTTTTTATGGAGAGGCCTTGGAGGAGAGGGAATCGCAGGGGGCTGGCACATCCTCCCTCCCCCTGGCCTCTCAGAAATAAAGGGATGCAGCTGGAGGGGCAGGAGTTTCTGGAGCAGTATGGATGGGGTGAGAAAGTCATTACCTGCCTTGGGTTTCACTGTGGGAATGGCTGCACCTTTCCCTGGGAATCACTCGTGTCTGGGGGCACAGACAGGGGGGAGAGGGGGAGGAGGGAATAAGGGGGCAGAGAAAGGGCTGGAAGCAGCATGGGAAGAAAGGAAAAGGGAAAGCGGATTTTTTTTTTTTTTTGTTCTTTGCTTATAGCCATGGAGGGGCTGAAATGAATTACCTGTCTCCAAAGCAGGGGTGTTCGGGGAATAATCGATTGAACACGCCACAAACTCAGATTTTATGGCTTCAGGAGCCCGGCTGGGGCTGGGGGAAGAGGAAAACTGTTCCACACTGAGGGGACGCTTCAGGGGATGGGTTTGTCTGGCCTTCTTTTTTCCTTCCTTCTATTTTCCCCCCCCCTCCTCTCTCAGTTTGCAGTTCTTTGGGTTGGTTGTTGTTGTTTCCCTTTTCCCAGTCTTCCCTTGAGGACTTTCCCTGTTGTTCTGCAGGGGGGGAACAGAACTGGATTGTGTTTCTCCTGCTCCCAACTGCAAGGAATGACATCAGCCTGAGGTGTTCCAGCATCTCCTCCCTCTGCACTCCTTCCCTGGCCCAAACTGGAATTTGGAGTTTAATAAGGGATTATTATTTCTCCTGATCCGTGATGGGGTCTGGAATGGCAGTGGCTGTGAGGGAGCAGTGGATGCATCCAGCTGGTTGCTCTTGGCAGCTTGCAGTGATCCTTGAGGAGCATCCCAACCCCTTGCTGCTCCAGGACCCCTGGATCCCAGCCCTTCCACAGGGACAGCTTTCCTGCATCCCCTGGCATCAGGGCCAAGCATCCCTGGAGAGGTGGCAGCAAGAACAGGTCCTCAGATATTCCAAGGGCCTGGATTCTGCATCTCCATTCCCAGAGCCACTGGACACAAACCCTGCCTCACCAGCATGTGACTGAGGAGCAGGAGGCAGCCCCCAGACCCCCAGCCAGAGAACAAAGGTGCAGAAATTAAAAGACAATTTCCAGAGCAGAAAATAAATTCATGGAAAAGAGCAGGAACACGGCGGAGCTCAGGGGAACGTGAGGATTCCTGACAAGCTCCCGGTGATACTTGCCAGGAGAGTCATTAACTCCCACCATGGGAGGAGGGATCCAGCTTTTCCAGAAGGCCCTGGGTCAATTCCTGGGGTTTCTCTACCTGCCTGGTGTTGTTTTCCAGCATCCCCACAGGCTGGGATCACAGCTGGCTCTGCCCCAGGAACACAGGCTGCAGGAGCAGAGAGCCATGCTCCTGTGGAACCACCTGGAATCCCAAACCCTGTGATTCCAAGTGCTCTGGTGGTCCTCTGAGTTGGGTCTGGAGCCAGCAGTGCTGGACCCTTTGGTGATTGAGCAGAATTCCCAGGTGCAGTGAGGAATTGGGAAGCAACCGGGAAGAGCAGAGACTGAGGGAAGGATTCCAGCCTCAGGAGGGCTGCAGTTTGCACAGATTTTCTCAGTTTTCTCAGTCCAGTGAGCCACAAATAGCCAAATTCCAGGGAACCCAGTCAGGCAACTCCGAGCTGCTCAGCTGAGCAGGGATTTGGGGCCGCATTCCTTTTCCATTGGGAAAGTGTGCAGCGATGGGGAGCCAGGAGAGCTCAGCTTCCCCCAGGGCACGGGAGCCAGGCATCCAGCCAGCCTTGGCATTCCCAGTGCTCCACATCTCCCTACAACACCACAACAACCTTTGGGAGGCCCAGATCCCAAGGTCACATTGCAGACCTGGAGCCAGCCACAGGTGAGCCAGCAGCTCTGGGAAGATCCTGCCTCGGCCCAGGGCTCTCCACAGGATCCATCCTTAACCTCCAGGATCCGGCCACCTCCATCCCCCGCGTGTGTTCTCCGTAATTAAAGCTGCACTGAGAAAATAAATCCTGCTCCTCACTAATAGGACGGAGGAGGTGTTAAATTATGGCTCCGTTTATCCAAGGATTGCCCAACGCAGCTCCTGCTTTAATAAGTGCCGATAAAACATGTCAGGAAATGATTTGGGAATTAATCCCTCCTGGATGAGGCGGTGACAAACTGCTCTAATATGTTTCACTCCGGGAAGGTGCGTGCTCCTGCTTTATTGAAGGGAGCTGCAAGTGGATTTAGGATTCATGGAAATAAGGGAATGATTGACAGGTGAGGGTTTAAGAGAGCCCGTGGGTGGAAGGAGAGAATTGCCCTCCCAGCCCTGCTGGCATTGCCTTCCCATGGTCTCCACTCCCACGCTTTTCCAACCACACCTGGTGGATTCCAGCACTGTTTCTGCCCTGTGCCATCCCTGCATCCCACTCTCCCCATCTCTGACAACCTCTGGGATGGCAGGAAATGAGTTCAGCCCCTCCAGGACCAGGCAGGGGGGATCGACCTACTTCATCCTGCGGTTGTGTTAATAACTGGAGGTTGGTGCCTTGAGTTCCACCTTGTCCTCACATGGAAGTGCTTCCAAGTGGTTTGAGGATCAAAATGCAGCCATTGGGAGCTGCTTCATTTGCCAAAAACCCCTCCTCACTGTTTTTCATCTGGGGAGAGTCTGGAATTTCCTCATTTCCCTGTTCCATTCCAGTCTCCTCTCTCTGGTTTGGATTTCAGGGGCTGTCCCAGCTCATCTGACACAGGGGATGAGTTTGGGGAGTGCTGCCCCCAGCCTCCCCTCAGCCCCACTCCAGGCAGCCCCTGCCTGCCCCTGCACTCCTCCTCAGCAGCCTGGCATGTGCCAGGGCTGGGAAGAGCCAAAAAAGGGGGTTTTGAAGGAAGGGAACTGGCATCCAGCAAATTCTCCTCTCTCCAGGCAGGACATGGGGAGGTCCCTGCACGTCCCACCCACTCCACTCCAGTCACTGGGTGCCAGGCCAGGGTGGATGCCCACAGGGAGAGGAGCTGGTGCAGAGGGGACAGAGGGCAGGGACCCCCAGGCAGGACCCTCAAATCCCACTGAGACCTCACTTCCCCCCTGTCACTCTTCCCCATGGACCTGGTGACCCCCTGAGTGCCCACCTGCCCTTCAGAGGGGTCACCCCCTCCTCATTCCCAAGCCAGGGGAGGGAGACACAGCCAGGGCAGCAGCTCCACAGCCCAGCTCATCTCACACGAGGACATTTGAGCGTTGCCTAAGCCCGTTTAAAACCTGCTCTGATCCCATAAACTCTGCCTACCTTAACTCAAATTAAAGGGAATTGGCTGGAACTGTGTCAGAGCCGAGGGGGAGTCAGTTCATCCCAGCTCCTCGAGATGGGGGCTTAGGGGGAAGGAGCCATCTGGGAGCTCAAAGCCTCATAATAGGGTTATGTTGCAGTGGAGAAAATGAAAGTTAAACATCAGGGAAACCTTTATAGCTCTGACAAGGGTTCAGCCAGCGGAACGCTGAGGAATTGCTTTTCCCGGAGATATCCAAGGATAAGGCTAAGCACACATCTGACAGGGATGGTTTACCAGCCTGATGTGCAGGATAAAGTGGAGCAGGTGAGCTGGGGGAGCTTTCTTCCAGCCCTAATAACTCTGGGATCAGTGCAGGGCCCCTCTGCATGGGATCATCCCAGACCATTCCTCACTTTCCTCAGCCTCCCAAGCACTCCCAGCTCTCCGTGACACAGGAACAAGGCTCCCATGGCAGGCACTCAGGGGCTGGTGCTCAGGCACTTGAGGGGCTGCAGGAACTGGAGAAGCTCAGAACAAAGGAATCCCTGACAATGCCAGTCTGGGGGAATTGCTGGACAATGGGGATGCTTCCAGGAGGATTTGAAACCTCTGCTCAGAAGGCTGCACTGCTGGAACAGCAGAACCAGAACCCAGTGTTTGGAGGTTTTCTCATGAAAACCCTTTGACAAGTCCATCATCCACCTGCCTTCCCATGGTTTTGCTCCTGAGCTGAAATCCTTGGAGCAGGCAGAGGGATGCTGGAGCTGGGCCCTGGAGGGCTTGGAGTGGCTCTGCTCCTCCTGCCCCAGCCCAGGTCCCTCCTGCCCTGGGGGTTGGTCCTTCCTGAGTCAGCAGGAGCCCCTTTGGAGAGTCAGGCTGTGCCATCTTTTGGGATGCAGGACATGGGAAGACTCCTCACCTCTGCAGAGCTGGGATGCTGCCTCACTGAAACACCCAAAAAAATCCCTTCAGCAAGAGAGAGAGGAAAGAAGAAAGGATGTTTTCCAGAACCTCACAAAGGAGATGGGGGAAGCAAAGGGAATGTGGATCAGGAGCATAAGGAAGAGCCCCACCTCCATTCCCAGTAGGGATCCCAAAAGGGGAAGGGCTGGGAAGCTGACAGGCCCTCCATCCATGTCCTGGCTCATTTGTAAGGAATGACAGATATGTGGATGGGACATTGGTTAGTGTTAAGTCAAGTGGAAGGTTTGCTCCAAAGTGATAACCAAGAGGCTCCAGGAAAGGGGAAAAACTCAGCAGATAAGGGCAAGGATCTGAGACCACAACTGCTGCTGACAACGGGATGGGGATCCTGCTCAGGGGTCAGGGATGGGGTCAGGATTTCTCTCATTCCTTCACTGTTGCAGCCCACACAGCCCATGGGGAACTCGGCCATTGATGTTTGTCCAGTTTCTCCTGGAATTTCACCCAGAGGGAGAGTGAGATGTGAAAGAAGTGCGGGACAAACATGGAGCAAAGAGGGATCCAGCTTGGGGGCTTTTCTTTCAGGCTGCTCTGGGTGATTTCCAGCACCAACACCTCCCTGTCCCCGCTGTTCCCAGCACAGCTGGAAAACCTCTGGCCTGAGCCCGGGTGCTCTGCATCCACTCCCCATCACTGTGACCATCCAGGAACCCTCTCTTGGATTTATCCCAGTGCTGGGGGAGAGAGAGAGAGAGGGAGGAGGAGAGAAGTTTTTGCAAGGCCAGCAGATCCCTCCCAGGACATCAAAACCTCTTGGATTCATCCCAAAACAAAATAAAATTTCTCTAATTTTCCAGCAGGCTGGAGGAGCAGCCTCCCTGCCAACCTTCCCAGAGGCAGGAGCTGGACAGCCACACTCCCCCTTCCCACATGTCCCAAGGGAAAAGGACCTCGGCTGAGAGCAGGGGCAAGGGATGGAATGGCAGAAAGATTGGCAGCAGGAAACAGGAATTTCTCCCTCATTCCAGCAATTTGATCCCTTCACGTGCGGCCGTTCTGGTTTCGGTAGCACCAGGGTCTGTCAGTGGGAGAGCAGCCCCAGTTCCAGCTGCTCCAGAGGCAGGAGAGGGCTCGTGTTTAATGGCTCTCATATTAGCACTTGCTATTTAATATTGCATGTTTAGTCTGCTCTGTCTGCTGCTCCCTTTAGGATCAGGTCTATCCCAAACAATCTCAGGGAGGAATCGGGTTCAAAGATGGACTCAAATTGGTTTCAGACTGGCCCAGTTAATGCTCTATTCCACCCAAAATTGGGACCAACTGGCATGGACTGGGGTCTTCAAGCCTCTCAGTGCTGCTGCAGGGAACAGACAGAGCTGAGTCCAAAGTTTGGGGCTGTTCCACCTCCCCATCCAGAGGGTAGGGAGGCCTTGGAACGGATTGCCCAGAGAAGCTGTGGCTGCCCCATCCCTGGAAGTGTCCCAGAGCAGGTTGGACAGGTCCTGGAGCAACCTGGGAGGGTGGAAGGTGTCCCTGCCCATGGCAGGGGGTGGTGCTGGATGATCTATAAGGTCTTTTCTAACCCAAACCATTCTGGGATTCTGTGACTTCTGCCTCCAGGGCAGCACCTGTTGGAGCTGTGCTGGCAATGATCTCGCTTTGGTCCTACCTTTGCCAAGGAGTGACGCCCACCCAACCTGCAGAAGAATCAGCCCTGGCAAGGATTCCCTCCAAGTTCTAAAAATCATTAAAAAGCAAAAGAAAAAACCCAAAGAACCCAGCAATCCCAGCATCACTGGCATCTCCTTGGCGATGTGGGGAGGTTCAACATCAGCGTGTGTTTTATGGATCGAGAGCTCCAGACAGCTGGAAAAACAGTTAACGTTCCTGTTTGACGTGTTCCAGCCTGGTTTGGAGGGAGCAGATCCAGCAGCTGAGCTCTGCCAAGACAGGGAATCACAGGTATTTCACTGGAGAGGGAGAGTTGGAGCTGGGAACTGCAGGTTTTTAACTGGAAAATAAAAGCTGGAGCTGGGAACTGCAGGTTTTTGACTGGAGAGGGAGAGTTGGAGCTGGGAACTGCAGGTTTTTAACTGGAAAATAAGAGCTGGAGCTGGGAACTGCAGGTTTTTAACTGGACAATGAAAGCTGGAGCAAGGACCTGCAGGTATTTCACTGGGGAAGGGGAGCTGGACCCTTTTGCACCAAAATCTCTGAGATTTCTGAGCACAGTGGAATCACAGTCAGGATCTGGTTCAGTGTTAAGGAAGAGATGAACCCAGTGCTTTGTGATTAGGGTGCAGCACAAGCAGGAGGAAATACCTGGATTTCAGGGGATACCTGGATTAAAGGACAGGAATGAGGGTGAGCGTGCAGTGTCCAGGCCCTTTCTGTCTGCCCAGCTCGTGCTCTGGGATGCACCAAGGCTCCTGGCACCACCCACCAGGAGAATCCTGCCTGGTTTTTCCCCACCACCAAACCCTTCCATGCAGTGTCAGAGAAGGACATCCCACCTGGAAAATGACACCAGTGGCTCACAGGTCACTCAGCCCACTCCTCCTCACAGCCCAGGGGCTGGCAGAGCCAGACTTATTTTCCCTGGCCTGAATGAGGAGCAGGGTAACCCTAAGGTGACCCCAGATGCCTGAGGTGACCTATTCACCCAGAGAGCCCTCGGAGCAGCCTGAGCCTAGAGCTCCACAGACACCCCGGAGCCAGGGCTGCTGGGGCAGGATTAGGATCCAAAACATCCCAAAATATCCTTGTCGTGCCTCCATCGGGATGTCACTGCTGCTGCAGGGCTCAGCTGGGGGACAGCTGTGAGGGCACAACAGGATGAGTTTTGGCTGGGTGGCTCTGAGCATCAGCCAGCTCCCACTTGAAACGTAAAATTTGGGACAGACCAGGCACTGTGGGAATGGCTTTTTTGGTCTAATCCAGTGTCTAGATCCCATTTGGAGGGAGGAGGAGGATGGGGGAGATGGGGGTACAAGGCACCTTCTCACCTCTCTGCGTGTGTAAGTGATTTGTGCTCCTACAGGGGATGTCCAGTGCAGGGCAGGAGGGATCTGGGACAGGAGGGATCCCAGAGTAGCTGAGCACAGGCTTTGTACAGAAGAGTTTGGGCTGTTCCCCACCTCTCCTTTGGGTGACAGATCTGCTGTGGTGGCATCTCAGCTGCTCCTCCCACTGTTCCTCGGGAGCCAGGCTCGGGAATTGATCCAGCTGGAAATCATCCTGGTGAGAAAAAAATAATAGCTGATGAGGTCTGATCTTGAAGGAGGCTTGATGAGAGTGGGGAGGCCCTGGCACACAGATTGCCCAGAGAAGCTGTGGCTCCCCCATCCCTGGAAGTGTCCAAGGCCAGGTTGGATGAAGTTAGGAGCCACGTGGGATGGTGGATGTGGGGAGGATTGGGATGAACTTTAAAGTAACTTCCAACCCAAAGGATCTTGCGATTCCATGATTCTGTTCTGTCATCGAGTGCCTGACCCAGCTTTGCCTGCTCGAATTCTGCTGCTGCTATCAGGAGGAGGGGAGAGGGGCTGGGGAATGGAAGAGGTGGGATCAGCACTTCCAGCCCTGTGTGAGCAGATTCCAGCTCTGGCTCCTGCTCCAGGCAGCATTTCCTCAGCCCTGAGTGGAGAGGGAGGTGACCTGGTGAACTCAGAATGTCCCATGGCCTCCGGGGCAGCTCCTTCACGCCTGCCACTGCCACCAGCCCTGCAAGGACACAGCACGAGGAGAGGGAACACGAGGGCGGAATTTGTTATCATATCAAACAACGTTCCTCGAGCAGCAGCACAGGGCAAATCAAGAGATGGATAAAAGGCACAAAGAGCCTGAAAAGCCTGGTTTAAAATAACCCTTGAAGTAGGAAGCAGCAGCATGAATCATGGTGCATCGCAAACAAGGACGGGATGTGTTTAATTTCCAGTTTATGAAGGCAGTTTTATTTATTTATGATTCTGCTCCAATGTTTAGCTTATACACAAAGTCATGACTCACTGCTGAAGGAGCTCCAAGTCCTCTTTGGAACAGCACATTTCCTCCTTGAGGAAATGACACAAACCCATTCTGTCCCATCAGCTGAGCAGCACAGGAGGAAGGAGCAGGAGGCATCAGGAGAGTTCCCTGCCACCAAACCTGCTCGTGGGACCCACCTTCCTGTGGGTAGGAAACTCCTGTGGGTAGGAAACTCCTGGGTTGTTCCCTGACTGTGCTGGGGAAAGTGTGTCAGCAGCAGAGCTGGGCCTCAGGGCTGCAGAACTGTCCCTTGACACATCAACAGCTGTGCCACCAGCAGGACAGCACAGGGATTTTGGGGCAAAGCCGCCTGGTTTTGCTGGAGTGGATCAAATCTGCAGGCTTTGCACACAGGGTCCATCCTCCTTGGCTCAGTGGGAGTGGGAAGTGCCCCATCAGTGCCCAGGGCTGGAGTTTGTACCCAGCTCGTGCTCTTTGCTGCCCTGTGGCCTCAGAGCACTCCTTGTCTTCTGAATTTGCAACAATTAATCCCACGATTTCCCTGCCAGTTAAACTTCTCCCTTTGGAAAAATGATATTTTAATGAAAATGAATGAGGTCCTGGCACGAGGATGATCCTGCTCCGTGCCATGGACCCAGGGTGTGTCCCAGCAATGTGATCCACTGTGCTGAGCCCACTTTTCCCAGCCTTGTTCCCACCTCTTTTACCCCTCTCTGGGAGCACATCCTGCTCACAGGTCCTGTGCAGTGTCAGGGATGTGTTTCCATGGCTCTCGATGTGTTCCTGAGGATGCTCAACTTCCACTGTGCACTTCCAGCTCTCTGCTGAGCAGGAGAGGCTGTGGCTGCTGGCAGGGATGAGGGTGGGCTTGGAGAGGCTGGAGAAGGGCAGGGATGAAGCAGCAGAGCCCAGGAATTCTCAGGCTGGGCTTGGTGAAGGGCTGCAGAGCTGCAGAGCTTCCTCTGCCAGGGAATGAACCATCGGGAGCTGCTCAAAGCACGGGGACAACACAGAGCCCAGGTGGGAGGAGGACAAGGAAGGAAGGACATGGAAATGAGGATATGGAAGTGAGGACATCAGTGAGGACATGGCAGTGGGGACATCACAACCAGGGATCCTGAACAGAGTGGGAAACACCTGAGAAGAACCAAGTGCATCCTCATTGTTGGGTGGGGTTTGGGCTCTAAAAGCAGTCCCTGCTTTTCCCTTTTTTTTTCCCCAAAAGCGAGGCAGTGGAGCCAGCAGCGCCATCCCCCGCAGGAGCATCCAGGACATCCCCAGCCCGGTCACTGGCTGGGGTGGGAGGAAGCGCAATCCGCCGCTATTTACGGCCGATTATCTCAGCCCCGCTCCAGCTCCCCGATAATTCCCCGAATTAGCGGCGCGCTTTGTTCGGGAGTGTTTTTGTCAGATATCTTGGGCTGCAGGGGAGGGGGGTGGGACCCAGGTGGGGAGAGCAACAGGCAGCGCTGAGTGTTTACAAGTTCCCAAGCAGGAACTACAAGGCTAATTAATTTCTCATTAAGGAAGGAGTCGGAGGATAAAGAAGCAGAAACCTCGAGCTCTGGGAGATGCTGCGGATCCAAAGACATGAACACACATCCCTCCCTTTATCCCTGGGAACGAGGCCCCGTTCATACCCCAAAATCCTCATTTCCTACTCTTCCCTTTATCCCCAGCTCTCCACTTCCCAGAGGCAGTCGGGATCACCCCAGCCCCATGTGTCACATAAATATGGCGGATTTTTTTTTTTTTTAATACACAGAATGTCAGTGTTACAAGGTGACAGCAGATGGGATCTTATCCCGGAAATCCCAGAATGGATTTGCATCCCTTGAAGAGTCCAAGGCCAGGTTGGACAGAGCTTGGAGCACCCTGGGACAGTGGAAGGTGTCCCTGCCCTGGCAGGGGTTGGACTGGATGAGCTTTAAGGTCTTTTCCAACCCACACCACCCAATTTTTCTATGATCCACAGTTTGGGCACCACTGGAACTGCATCCATCCCTGGCCATGGCACCACCCCGCCCCGTCCTTCCCTGGTGCCAGCTGTGAAATGGGGTCCCAGGAGAGACAAAACAGGGTTTGCTGCTCCCCCACTGCAGAGAGACAGGGACTCTTCCCAGGTGGTGCCATCTCTGTTCCTGCCCCTCTGTAAAGTCAGGAGAGAGAAGAGCTCCAGAATCTTCCCATGGCTTCCATGGGATTCTTCCATGAGCAGAAATCTTCCTGCTCAGATTTCCTTGGCAGCTGTGCCAGCTCCAGGACAGTTTCCTTCAGTGAACAGGGGGATCTTGAAGGGCAGAGTGGGAAACACCTGAGAAGAACCAGGTACATCCTCATTGCTGGGTGGGGTTTGGGTGCTAAAACAGCACCCAGGGGTCTGGAAGCCTGGATTCCATTTGAGCTGAGATAATTTCCTGTCCTCGTGGGAAGCTCCAAGCCCAGGATGAGCTCCCAGGAGCAGGCAGAGCTCTGTCCCCTCTGCTGGCCGTGGGACAATGTCAGGTCACCACCAGCAGCCCCCAAATCTGGTGACAGGAATGGGTCACCCAGCAGGCACTGAGCCCACAGCCCAGCCCAATCCCACCGCTCCAGTTTGGACAGGGAAAAATAAACCCTTTTTCCAAGTTTTGTTTGGCCCTGCTGTTGCCAGCCCCAGCTGCAGTGCTGAGGCTGGAGGCCCTGAGCTGCCACAGGCACTTCCACCAGGCATCTTTCTCCTGGATGGGATTTGCTCCAAGCCAGTGATTTTAAATCCTGGGAAAATTGGCCCATTTGCTGTGTTCATGGAGTGTGTATTTTATAGGATACCTTGTCTCAAAGCCATTAACCAAGCAAACATTACATTTTATAATCAAATAACAAACCAGAAGTAATGGAGATATGTTTCCTACCTGCACTGCTCGGAATGCACCAGGGGAAGGGGTGATTCCTCAGGGTGGAGAGGAGCTGGAGATGGGAGGGTTCTCCTGGAATGAGGGAGCTTCTCATACATGAGCTTCTGGTGGGGAGGAATATCCATCAGCAGGGCCAGGGGGTGCTGCCAGCCCCGGGCAGAGGGAAGCACTGCAGAGCTTTCCCCTTCCCACAGCCCCCAAAGCTCACGAGTGCTTGTGCAGAACTCATGAAATTCTTTCTCGTCTCTGCTTTACAGGAGGGATTTTTTTTCCCCCAGCTTGGAATTCAGTTAGCAGCCGTTTTCCTGCAGAAAGTGCAGGAATTGGCTGGCGCTGGAGGGGTGCAGCCCTTCCCCGCTCCCCCAAGGTGCTGGGGGAAATCCCACAGTTCATTTTTCCTGGCTGCAGAATGCCTTTTCCTTTGCATTCTTCAGCTCGCAGGTACTTCATCACCATGTTTCCTATTCACATGTCTGGTCATTTCACTCGTGTCAGGGCTCCTTAACTAGGAAATATCAAGATGTTTTCACCCTGGAAAGCTGGGAAGCGTGTAATTAGCCACCCAGGTAATAAATTACCTGTGCTGGCGACAGCCCACTGGGGAAACCTTTATTCTCCATCTCATCCTATTATGCTGAGCCAATTTAGCACATCTGTAGTTGTTTTAAAATAGTCATTTCAATGGACTCTGAGAAAAGGAGGCTTATTAACAACTTAGCTGCCAGGAGGAAAATGGGAGGGACAGCAGCTGCCATGGAGGGAGAAGCTTGGGACAAATCCTGCTGTGCCTCCTGCCCTTTCCATGGACAAAGCTCTGGGATCCCCCTCCAGCCTTCCTGGAGCCCCCAGACCAGGGGGGGCTGGGGAATGTCTGGCCTTGGATGTGGGTGAGGACTGGGGGGTTTGGGCTCCTTCAGCCACCCCATTGCTGAGCAGCTCCGTGTCCCCAGTGCGCGGCGCTGTCCCACCCTCCCCTGCCTCCCCCTGCACAGGACAGTGGTGACACTCAGCTGGGGGGGCTCCCAGATGTCCCCAGCGGGCAGAGCTGTCCCCTGTGGATGTTAATCCATGGCTCAGGGCCCCAGGGCTCTGCTCCCTCGGGAAATCCATCCAGGCCTGGCTGGGAGGGGCTCTGCAGGTGAGAGCTGGGGCGGGCAGCTGAGGGCAAGTGCCGAGCAGCGCAGGTGTTTGTGCTGGGAAGGAGGGAGCAGCTCCAGCCTGGAGGGAGAGCAGAGCATTGATACCTTGTGTTCCCAAACCCGGCCCGTTCCTGGCCCCAGCGCTGCAGAGCCGTGTTCCCAGTGCGCTTGGGCAGTGTTCGGGATGGGATCGCACTCCTGAAGCTCACATGGAATATGGAGGGGCTGGAAAGTGTCCATCAGAGCTGGTGTGTGCTGGGACAGACCCTGGGTCACCCCAGCCCACCCTGGGAATCACAGGATGAGCCCTGGAGGCGCGGCTGCTTTGCTCCATAGAGCTCCGGCTCCCGGCGCGGATGCCAAGGGCAAACCAGGAGTTCTGGGCTTTGGCACAGCCCCTGAGTGCACGAAACTGCTCATTTCAGCCTTTCCTCCTCACTCTCCTCCCCATCCATCATGTCAGCCCTGTTGGACACCCTCCATCCCTGCTGCAATGGCCGGGGCTCTCTGGAGAGCTGAGCGTGAACTCTGCGCCTCGGGCAGGAGGGAGTTCCTGCTGGGGAACCTCCCCATCCCTCCCCCAGGCTCCATTCCACCCCTCCCCACGCTGCTCTGGGATATTTCCTGGCTGTAGCTGGATCAGGGGGAACAAACATGGTTTTTAAGCCGAGCCTAAGTGACAGAAGAGCCCTGAGCCACACTTTGAGTCCCAGGCAGATGTTGTGGGACATCAGCACCCTCCCTGCACCTCCATCAGGGAGCAGCTCAGGCTTTCCCAGGCACCTTTCCCTGGCTCTGGGCCCCTTCCATCCATGCACAGCTGAGCTCCCTTGTCATGGAATCACACACTGCTTCGGGTTGTGAGGGACCTGAAGGATCATCTCATTCCAGCTCCCTGCTAGACAGGGAACAATTGTTCCCTGAAAGGTGCCTGTGCTCAGGTGGGGCTGGGCTCTTTCTCCAGGCAGCACTGACAGAACAGAGGACACAGCCTCAAGCTGCACCATGGGAAATATAGGTTGGATATTAGGAAAAAGTTTTTAATGGAAAGAGTGATAAAGTTCTGGAATGGCTGCCCGGGGAGGTGGTGGAGTCCCCGTCCCTGGGTGTGTTTAACAAAGCCTGGATGTGGACTGGGTGCCAGAGTTTAGTTGAGGTGCTGGGGCTGGATTGGACTGGATGATCCTGAAGGTCCCTTCCAACCTGGTCATTCTGTGAATTCTGTCCTCCAAGGAACCACCTCGTCCTCCTGAGGAAGGCAGTGCATCCGTCTCCCTTTGAAACTGGCTCCTCCCTGAGCTGTGCCTGTCCAGACCCTGGGATTTTCTCTCTGCTGGGGTGAGCTGGGTGTGGGGACACCACCATCACAGCAGAGGGACATGGGGCTGTCCCACACAGAGCCCCCAGCAGTGCCTGTGCCCTCCTCAGCACAGGGGCTGCTCCAGAGCCCACAGAGCTCCAGGTCTGTCCTTGGGCTTTTCCAGAACATGGAAAACCAGGTGTGGCAGAGGGAGAACTGGGAAACACCCCAAATGCCCCTCAGAACATGGAAAACCAGGTCTGCACACTGGGAGCACTGGGAAACCCCCCAAATGCCCCCCACTCCCTCCCATGGCTCCAGCAGGGCCCCCACCAGGAGAGCTCCTGCTCCATGGCCCTTCTCCAGTGGGACAGTTAATCCCAGCCTGACTCCTCACAACAAGGACCAAAACCCACATGAAAGAGATTATTTTTTCAATTTCCTTCCCTGTCTGGGAGCCCAGAGAGCACATCTACTTGGAGTGAAGCATCCTGGAATTTCCCCTGCCACCACCTAACCCTGACTGCTGCTGTGCCTGGGATGGAGGCAGGAATGTGGCCCGGACCAGCACTAACCATTCCAAATAAATGGGAAATCAGGGCAGGCTGGGCTCTGAATTTGAGGCATCCACTCAAAGCCACGTATTTTTGATTTTATTTCTTAGCATCTTTTAGTAAACCGTGAATAAAAAGGATTTAGGAACTATTCCACCAGAGCCCCCTCCAGAGCTGGCCCAGCCTGGCTCCTGCTGCATTGCTTTTCTGCAGAGATCCCTCATATCCCTGGAAATCAGCTCATCCCAGGTGTAGCCTGAGCATGAACTGGTTCCTGGCTTGCTGGGACAGTGGGGCTTAGGGGCAGCTGGGAGGTGCTGAGGGCCAGCAGCAGATTTGCCTAAAAAAGGCAGAGAAAAGCGCCCGGGAGGAAGCTGCTCCCTGCAGTTTTATTTTTCCTTTCTTATTCCTTATTTACACAGGTTGTTCCAGCTCCTCTCTCATATTTTTACCCTTTGCAAATGGAAAAGAAACAGCAGAACATTCCAAAGCCCTGACCCTGAGTGACTCCCGGCAAAAATCCTTCTGAAACCACTCACCGGGGCTGTCTCCAGTCAATCACCTGCAAAAGCACCTCACACCCCAGCACCTACACCGGCTGTTCCAAAGGGTTTTTTCATGCCTTTGGACAGAGCCAGCAGTGGCTCCCTCAGGTGAAATGTCCCATTCTGTCCCACGGAATGTCCCATTCTGTCCCGGGGAACTCTCAGAATGGCCCCAAGCCCGGTTGTGTCATGCCTGGAGGCTCCAGGTGTGAAGGCACCGGTTCCCAAGGTGCCCATTCCGCAGGCTGGTGTTCCCCCTCTCCCTCTCCCTTCTGGCCAGATGGCTCCTGGCAGCAGCCTCTTGTCACATCCCCAGCTCTGGAATTGCTCCGTGCATCCTCTGCCTTCTGCTTTTGTCAAACGGATCATTGACCCCACTTTCCCTCATTGTCTTTGATTATCCAAGACAATCCCTTTCACTGCCTCGAGGAGCTCCCAGGGGGATCCCACCCCTTCCATGCATAAACCAACACAAACATCCGTGGTTTTCAGCAGGCTGCATCCAGCCCCTGTGATGAATCACTCCTCTGTGTCCGTGTCTCACTGAAGGACAGCGAGAGGGGAATGGTTGTGGGATTTGTCAACTGTAGATTCAGGAAAACAGGCAAAAAAAACCCCTTTGAATCAAACATTAGTTGGCAAATCAAATTATTCCCCACTTCATCTGTATTATTTAGGCTTAATTGTATTACTGGGGCTGTAATCCAGGGAAAACACAATTATTGGAAGAGATTGCAAGGATGGCATCTTTGGGAGGGCAGGAAGGAAGGGCTGGTGGGGGTGAGGAGGGGGCTGGGACAAAGCTTTTCCAGCCCCTGCTCCTGCAGGGATCCCAGCTCAGATCCCAACTGCAGCTGCTGGCAGCTGGAGCCTGTGCCCAGCCCCAGATTTTGTTGGATATTCCGGGTGACTCGGAGGCTGCCAAGGACCTGAGCGAGGATGGGCTTTGTTTTCCTCATCTATCAAATCCCCCTCTTGCTGTGCCAGGAAACATCCTGCTCTTTACAGCGTGCCAAGGATCAAGGGATGCGCTGGTGGCTCTCCCACAGGCAGTTATTGAACCTGCCATGGATTTCACTGTCCTAAAGAGCCCCACAAAACCTCTGCACAGCCAGGGCACACTCCCTGTTCCTTACCCTGCTGGTTCCTGCTCCTCCTGTAGGATCCCAAGGAACAACCCACCTGCCAAGGAGCAATGGCAAAGAGCTCTGGCCCTGGGACATGAGTCAGTGACAGCACCTGCAAGAGGCTGCAGAAGTCAGAGGAGAATTTCCTGCTTGGAAGTTTAAAGACAAGAAAGAATAATTAAAGTCCCTTCTGCAATGTCATTAGATATAAATACAAATGGTGTTAATATCTCTGGGTACTACAGAGCATTCCCAAGCACTCTCTAATTGTCTAATTAAATCACTGAGGGCTGAGGTTAGTGACAGCAAAATCCTTAATGGGGCCTTGCTGGGACATTTAGAGAAGGCTCTGTGCAAGGGGGTTGTTTATCTAATTAATCCCCAAGGTCACAGCCCCAGCTCCTGAGCCAGGTAATGAAATTTAGGTCTCTTGCATTTTGTCAGGCTGGCTCAGCTCTGCTTTACACCTGCTGGCTGTGCCAGGGGAGGGAAGGGATCTGGAGCATCCCCATGGAGCAGGGAGATCCTCATCCTTCTCCAGGCTCTGCTGCCCTTCAGCAGGGTGCTCTGGGAGGGAATGGGGTGAGCAGCACTCAGTGAGATTGGGGCAGAGGTCCTGAGCCTGAAGAGGGGCTGAGCAGTCCCAGTCCTGACTCAGGAATTATCACCTCCTGCAGAAACAGAGCTCACTGTGCTGGATTGCTCTGTGTGGGATGGTGGGATGGGATCCATGGATGGATCCATGGAAGGATGGGTGGATGATGGATGGATGGATGGATGGATGGATGGATGGATGGATGGATGGATGAAGAATTGTGTTCTGCAGGACAGTTGAGAGCAGGAGCAGAGATTTTCTTCCAGAATGAGCTGCAGAGGTCAAACACCCTCTCACCCTCATCCTTCCAAGGGGCTGAGCAGAGCTCCAGAGAACACAGAACTGGGATGGGGCACCTGAGGAGCAGAAGGAGGAAGAGGAAGAGGAGGGACAGTCCCTCTCTGCCTCCCTGTCTGCAGTCAGGGAAGGGCTGGACAGAGCTGCTGCCATGCCCTGGCTGCTCCAGGGGCAAGGGGACATTTAAGGGCCATCCAGGAGCAGAGAGCAGAGAACACCCTGCCCTGCTTTGCAGCATCCCAGCTCCTGTGCTGCTGCTCCCAGGACCCCTGTGACCAGATGAAGGGAGGTTCTGATGCGGCTCATCCCAAATCCCAAAAAAAGAAGCAACTCTTCTTTTCTTTCCTTCCCTTTGAAATGATGATTCACCCCCCTCCTTCCAGCGTTGGCTCAGGCAGCGCTGATGGCTTTGGATAGGAACGGCTGGGTCGGAATTCCTGGGCAGGCTGTCAAGTTGTCACAGCTCATCCGTGTGCAGCCAGGGGCTGGTGCTCCATTGTCCACAAATCGGGAGCAGATGTGGATGTCCCGACAGCCGCGGGCTCCCGCTGCCGCCGGGAGAGCCGAGCAGCCCCGCGCCCCCGGCCGCACAGCCCTCCTCCCCACCCCTCTTCCACAATGGAATACGCAAAATGGCAACAACAACGGGCATGGCAGGAATAAGGATGTGCAGCTGGGTAAATAATCACCCGTGACACCAGGACTGTCCCCAAACTGGGCTGGAAAATCTGCCCCCGGAGAGGGGAAGAGCAGCTTATTCCCCAGCATGGTAAAGGGCATTAATGGCAGGAAGGAGGGTGGTTTGCATTGGATATTAGGAAGAAATCCTTTCCTGTGAGGGTGGGGAGGCCCTGGCACAGGGTGCTCAGAGAAGCTGTGGCTGTTCCATCACTGGAAGTGTCCAAGGTCAGTTTGGACAGGGCTTGCAGCAACCTGGATTAGTGGAAGGTGACCCTGCCCATGGCAGGGGAGTGGAAGGAGATGATCTTTAAGAACCCTTCCAACACAAAACCATCCTGGAATTCTATAATTCTATCATTCCCAGCACACATCACTAAATCTAGCCCCACCCTAACCCTTCCTGAATCCTGGACGTGGCTACAAGGGGTGGCACAAACCAGCCTGGCCCAGTGCTGGTGGCCTCACCCTGGAGAAGCCACTCCAGGCCCCTGCAGCCCTTCTAGGACATCTCTAAGGTGACCACTTCAAACCTCAGGCCCCATCCAGCACAAGACACTGAGCCCAAATTCATCCCAATCCAAAAGGAACTCAGATGGTGCTTTTGGGGCTGTGTCCTCATTTTCAGGGTTAGGAGTGTGCAATTCCCTCTGACATCCCTGGGTTTTCTGCTTTCTTTCCATCTGCACCATTGGAAATGAGTGTTTGCTCCACCAAAATCTACAGCAATGTAAACACTCTGCTTCCAAGGAGAGGGCTGGCCTTGAAACACTTCCCTGGGATCCTTTACCGGGATGCAGAAAGCTGGGAACAGATTTCCACTGATATTTGTTGCTTTTCAAACAGAAGCAAATGTTTATAGCCAGGCTGTAAACCACGCTAATGGGGGGCAGATCCGTTACAGGAGCCCTGTTTGGAGACAAAGGAAAAGGAGAAGCCCTGGCTTTGCTTGGAAGCCAAACTTGGAAGTTTGGCTCCTGCTTCCGATGCACTTCCTGAGCCTCGGCCACTTCCCACACATTTATAAAATCACCCATGCACGGAGTCAGAACTGACAGAAATACACAGGCACTGAGTCACTTTTCCATGGAATTTCATTCGTGCCTGCTCCCACACTTATGGAATTTCACACACTCATGGATGGAGCTCCCAACAGCTCCAAGTCCACTGCACACCTCTCCAACATTCAGCTTCAGGAATCACCTCCATGGAATGGGACACACATTTAGTCCTGCCCCCCAGACAGGATCAGAACCTGCAGGGAGATGGCAAAACCTCACTGAAATCCCCTGGCTATCGGGATATGGATGCAATTCTCCATGGATTCTCTTCTTCATGGAAAGGGTGGTCAGGCATTGGAACAGCCCAGGGAGGTTTGGAGTGCCCATGCCTGGAACTGTCCCAGGAATGCCTGGACATGGCACTCACTGCTCTGGTGGGTATCAGCCACAGATTGGACTCAGTGATCCTGGAGATCTTGTCTGACCTGGATGAATGTGGGATCTGTGATCCCGGGAAGCACCAGCATCCCTCACACATCCCACCCGAGCCGTGCATCACTAATTCCCGCTGTCTCCTCCAGCCCTTCCCTGACAAAGCGTTTCAGTGACCCAGGAATGTTATCTTAGCAAATCAAAAATGTAAACATTTAGGTTCAGGACTGGGCTGGCTGGATTTGGGAATGAGTTATGGTAGAAGCCCGGCAAGGAGGCCGAGTTTGGCTTGGCAGTTCCTCCTGTGCCTGGAACCTGCTTTTCAGGATTAAATACGATCCTCTGCAATCCATCCAAAATGTCAATTACTCCGAGTCTCTCAGGTTTGCAATTACAGAATGCAAGTCATGTTCAGCGTTTTATGAAACTGCTTTTCTTGGCAGGGCCCATCTCTCTCTTATTGTAAAAAATAACTTTCAAATCAAAGCATTAAATCAAGGCACAAACACTGGGAAGGACGCGGGGCCGAGGCTGGAAAGCTCCAGCGCCGGAGCTGGAAGGGAGCTGAGCTGAGCTGGTTTCTGGTGCGGGAACGGAGCTGGAAGGGAGCTGAGCTGAGCTGGTTTCTGGTGCGGGAACGAGAGTGGCAAATCAGGGGGAAAGAATGTGGAACAGTCTCGGCTGAGGAACGCCTAATCCCACCATCATGGATTTAAATCCCACAATCGCCTCGTTAGAACCCCCCGCGGGGCAGGGGGAGCGAGCCTGGAGAAAACACCTCTCCCATCCCTCTGGAATCCCAACAGTCCTGCCCCGGCTGGGGCCGGAGCTGCTGCGGCAGCAGCTGCAGGGAATTGCTTTCAGGCCTTTCCAAGCTTTAGGACTCAGCTGCCAAAGGCGCTCTGACCCCTTTCTTCCTCCTCATCTGGAAGGTGGGGAGGGGAGCGCAGGGAATTTGGGATCGCTGACCCAAGCGTGGACTCGTAGCGCTGAGCAGGGGCAGGACCCTGTTTGCGAGAGGTTGGATCCCTGGAGGAGAGGGCAAGGTGTGCTCAGCAGGCAGCAGCTGCTCGTGGGGACGCTGCCTGTGCTGGAAAGAAAAGGGAGATTCCCCTGGAAACCTTCCCTGGGATTTACAGGGAGTGCCTTTGTCCCTGGACGGGTGAGCCGGCCTTCCTGGGCATCCCCTTGCTGCGTGATTTCTCTTCCCAGCCTTTCCAGGCACATCAAATCCTTCCAGGTCAGGGAGAGCCCTCAGCCCCGGATTCTGCTGGAAGCTTTCCCTCGTGTCACTCCCGAGCCAGCAGACCTGGTCCAACCTGTGCTCCGGGTGGCACCTGAGTCGCGTCAGCCCCAGCGTGTTAATGAGCGCAGGGCCTAATGAGCTCAGGGCCTAATGAATGCAGGGACGCAATGCCCTCGCACCTGCCCTGCCGGCAGCCCGCCCGCATTCCTGGCTGGGCAGGACATTCCCTCTGGTTTCGGGGCTCTGGATGCTCCTCTCCAGCCACTCACACCCCTTGTTCAGTTAAGCCGGGGAGGCTCCGCGCTGGCGCCCAGCGCCACATCCCGGCCTCGGGATAAGCACTTTTTCATCTGTCTCCACATTTATTCCTTCCTGACGAGGAGCTTTGGCATGGGATAGTGGGAGAGCTGTGAGATCCCAGGTTTGATGGATCCAGACTGGGCTTGGATGCCAGAAGCCCCTCGGCAGCATCGCTCTGGGCGTTGAACCATGGGGGCTTTAGGGCAGGACACTGAGGTGCTGCCAGCATCCCACACCCCAGAGCTCCTCTGGTCCCGGCCTCCACAATGCTCACCAACAGCTTCATTTCCCACAGGACAAGGAAAGGGAGAGCACATCTGGTGCAGGGAGGCAGGAACCAGAAGCTGAGGGAAGACTGAAGTAAAAGCTCCCAGCAGTTGGAGCCGGGAGCGCCATTCCCGCGGACCCTGCCGCCGGCTTGGGCCCCTTTTGGATGCTCTTCCCGGGATGCAGGTGCACGGTGTTAAGAGATCATTTCCTGCCTCCACCGCAGCTCCAGGGATGGATTTACCACTGGGCTCGCTTCACCCTGCTTTGCTCTCTTCATCCCCCTTTTTATTTTTTTTTTTTTCCTTTCCCGGACTCCTCCTGTATTCCCTAAAAGCCCCTAAAAGCCTGGCAGAGCTGCTGCAGCCCCGGGACCATCCCGTTCAGTGGGAAAAGCCAGCCTCTCTCCCAAAGCCATGGATCTCATCGAGGGAGGAGACAAATGGTTCAGCGAGGGGCTTTTGCAAGAGATAAGGAGCTGAGGGAATATTAGGAAATGCAAAAGGCAGAGCAAGGCAAAGGAGGGAGGGACAAGCTGGAAAACAGGGATAATTCTCCCTGAAAAGGATTTAATGGCCAATCACACCGAGGTGCCCAGCAAAACCAGCCTGCAGTGGGGAGCTCGTTCCAAACACATGCAGGGACTGCTGGAGTTGCCAACAGAAGTACAATCAAGCCCAGGCTCAAAGAAAACCCTCTCTTATTGTACAAGTGGAGGGAAAGGGAGAGATTTCCTCTCTGCTCTGGCTTTCCTTTTTTTTTTTCCCCCTGGATGAGTGTGAATCCTTCACAAAAAAGGTCCCTTGGACAACTTTGCTCACGAAATCAATGAACTCAAACACCAGCAGAGTCTTCGGCTTCCACTGGGCAGTGAATTCCTGCACTCACCTACTGGGACAGGGGAAAACCTATTTATTCCCAAAGAGAACTTGGAATATTATTAATTTCTTTTACATTTTTAATAAAATAAAGTATTTATTAACCTGTATATCAGATGTGTAAAGTCAGTGCAGTCACACACTCCAGGATTTCTTCTTTTCCTCGGATCTAATTCCCTCCAGTGCCTTCATTCTCCTATTGGGAACCAGTTTCATTCCTCATTAGCCAGACGTTTGGAATGCTCAGGCCCGGTCACTCTGTCTGCAGTAACGTCTCAGCATTGCAACAGCAGAGTGGTTTAACAGGAGGATCTGATGGAAAACAAGGACTAATGAATAGCAACAGATCCTATCTGATTTTATATCCCACTGCAGTTTAGGGCAGAGGTTAAAAACTGTGCTAGGAAGGAATAAATGCAGTCAATTTTTTCCAGTAAAACTCAACTGAGTGCTCTGTGTGTGCAGCAGTGCAGGCAGGAGTCATCCCAAATTCCCAGTTTTGCCAGGGAAACCTGTGTGAAGCAGCCCCAGAGCATCCCCTGGGATTTTTGAGGTGTTGGTCCGTCTGTGTGCCATTCCCACCCGGGAAAAGCATTTCCCAGCAGTTCCCTTGGAGAGGAAGATGGGGCCAGGAGCTGGTGGAGCCCTCCCTGCCTTGCTGAGCTCCGGGGAGCAGGACCAGACTGGCCAATAATGAGGGAGAGGGGAGGATTGGAGCCCCATGACCTCTGGAATTTATTCCTGAAGGCTCAGCCTCATCAGCAAAGATTCAGGGCTCAGTGGCAAATGAGTTATGCTCCCAGGAAATCAAAATTTGGGATTTTCAAGCACCAAGAGGGATTTTTCCCACTTTGAGTAGCAATTCCTCCACACAAGAATAATGGATTTAATCCCAGAGTGGTTTGGGTTGGGAGGGACCCTAAAGCCCATTTTGTTCCACACCCTGCCATGGGCAGGGACACCTTCCACTATCCCAGGCTGCTCTGAGCCCCATCCAGCCTGGCCTGGAACACCTCCAGGCATGGGGTAGCCAAGAAATCAGTGCTGGCACACAGTGACAGATTATTGGGAATTACTGCCACCCCCCTGTGCTGGTGCCACCCCTCAGACCTGCACCCACCATGGGGAAGGACCATGTGCCAAGGATGCCTGGATACTTTTCTCCTGAAATTACAAAAATAGATTTATTTCCAATTAAAACCACCCCCCACAACTGCACCAACCGAGGGCAGCATCCACCTGATTCCCAAACATCTCCCTGCACACAGCCGGTGATGCAAAGCCAAACCTGGCATTCCAAGGCTTTAATTTTTAAATCTGCCTTTCTCCAGCCTCCAGTCAGAGCTTGCTGCAGCTGCAGGGCAGCAGTGGTGCCTTGTCACCCTGGGGTCACAGCCTCAGAGGCTGGGGAGAGGCTGGGAGAGCCTTTTCCTTTGGGACACGATCCTACAGCACAATCCAACTTCCAAACCAAAGAACTCCGCTCCCATTCCTTTGTGGAAAAGCTGCTCCCACCAAAGTCCAGCCCCAAGGCTGGGCTGAGGCAGCAGGGAGAGTCCCCTGTGCTGCCACACACCCTTCCTTGGCACTGCCACCAGCCCCTGGGGACAGCCCAGCAGCTCCCAGGGACACCAAGAGCTGTCTCTGGCACCAGGTGCCCCTTCCCAGCCCTTGCCCAAGGGAGACAATCGTGGCTGGAGTGGAAAACCTTCCCAGCAGGATTTGGGGCTGTTTTCTGTACACACGTTCTGGGTGTTTATACCGGGCTGGAGAGGGAGGATTAAACAGGGTTGTGGGATGTTCCTGAAGGATCTCATCACTCAAAAGATATTGAGACACTGAGAAGGGTTGAAGAGGAGGCTGTAATGATCCAGGGGCTGGAGAAATCCAGGCAGAAACGTTTTGAGAGCAGCATCTGCCTACTCCAAGCAAGCAGCAGCTAAATGGGGGGATGACAGCATCCTGCAAAAAGCTGGAATCCATAAACACTGCGGGGCAGGGAGGCTGCTCACAGCACAGGATCATGTGAATGAAACAAAACTTCAGGGAAATGTGGTTGAGCTTCCCAGCAGTGAAGTCAGGCTGACATCCCATCTCCCCGAGGGAGAGCCACAGCAGAGGGCATTTAGGGAGTTTGTCTGGCTTTGGTGCTTGGTTTGGTCCTGGGAAGAGCCCTCTGGGCCTTGGAAAGGAGGCTGAGGGTCTGGGAGGGGGCTGAGGGGGTTTGGGGATGCTCCAGATCTCCAGCTGGAGGTGGAGGAGGGGTTGAGACTGAAGTTAAGGAGGTGGCATCATCAGTGCACAGGATGGAAGGATGCTTTATTCCCACTGAAAATCCACAGAATTCTGGGATGGTTTTGGGTCCAAAGGGATTGTAAAACTCATCTTGTTCCATCCCCTGCCACGGGCAGGGACACCTTCCACTATCCCAGGCTGCTCCAAGCCCTGTCCAACCTGGCCTTGGACACTTCCAGGGATCCAGGGGCAGCCATGGCTTCTCTGGAGAACCATTCCAAGGCCTCCCCACCCTCACAGGGCACATCTTCATAAAAGGTTGGTAATTTGCTCCATGGGTCATAATCAAAACCACAGGGGTCTTGGGCTCTGTGCCAGGGTCTCTGTGCCCCTGGCAGGGGTCTTGGCAGTCCAGGACAGGCAGAGGGATGTCCTGAATTCTGATACTGTCCCATGGCATCCCATTGCATCCCATTGCATCCCATCCCATCCCATCCCATTCCCATCCCATCCCACCCCATCCCCATTCCCATCCCATCACATCCCATTGAATCCCATCCCATTGCATCCTATCCCCATCCCATCCCATTGAATCCCATCCCATCGAATCCCATCCCATCCCATCCCACCTCATCCCATCCCATCCCATCCCATCCCCATCCCCATCCCCATCCCCATCCCCATCCCCATCCCCATCCCATCCCCATCCCCATCCCATCCCACCCCATTCCATCCCCAGGGAGGAGATGCCTGCAGATCTTTCCCCAGCCGCTGCAGGCGTTGCCAGCTGGGCTCTGGAGCTGCTCTTCCGCAGCCAAATCCAACCCAAATTTCCATCAGCAGCAGCAGGAGCAGCAGCAGGAGCAGCAGGGAGGAATCAGCCCCATCTTGCTGGCAGCCGCTGCTCGCCGAGATGGGATTGATAAGATCCCTGGGAGGCACGGGGAGCCCGCGTGCCAAACACAGCCAATTAATGTCAGCCCTTTCCCATGCCAACCAATTAAGCTGTGTGCTCTTGTCACCAGCGCCGGGGAGGGGGTGGAGGGCACAGAGGATCCCAGGGAAGCCTTGGAGATCTTAAAAACCTCCTTAATTTATGGGCGGGAGGGGGAGGGCGTAGACGCCCTGCACTAACCCGAACGGGCCTGATTAATGGCTCGGCTAATTTAGGAGCTGCTTGGCTCTGCTGACCTGGGGAGGCTCCGTTTAACAGGAATCAGGCTGGCATGGGAAGCAGGGAGCAGCTGAACGATGTAAGGAGCAACAGATGGGCTCTGCGGTCGCCTTGCCAAGCACCAACACTGTTTTCTGAGCACTCGCTCTTAAACTTCCTCCAAAAGGGAAAAAGTGATAATCAGAACCATAAAAGCCATGTGGCTGATCCAGGAACGGGGAAGGCGGCAGCTCCTCTGCCCTGCCAAGAGCTCCTGGGCTGGGAAATGATGCCAGAGGTGCTGAGCCACCTCCAGCCCTGCTTGTCCCCATCCACCACAGCTGCAGGGACTGGGGAAGGAGGAAAAGTGTCTTCTGCCCCACCTGTGCCATGAAAAACCATGTGTTGTTGGCAGGCAGAGGAGGGGGAAAACACAAAGTGGTGTTTGACCAAGTGGTGAAACGCTTGGAAAAATTGGGGGCATCCTGGAGCTTCAGCTTGGTCTGGGTGGGGAAGATCCACAGGTCCTGGGCATTCTCAGGCTCTGGAAAAGAGATTCAAGCTGCAGGGAGTGACTTTGGAAGGATGTGCAGAAGCAAGCTTAGTGGAGGGATGGGGGGAGTTTCCCAAAATCCATCAATTCTGAGGGCAGATGGTCCCAGCCAGCTGTGGCTGGGATCCTTGGATGGTGAAGAGGCAGCAGTGGTGGCAAAGCACCCACCTGGCTGGGAGGGAGATGGGAGATTGGAGCCATGGAGCTGCCAGGGCTTTGCAGGAGGAGGATGTGGGAGACCTGCAGCAATCTGGGAGCAGATCCAGGTGGGATGGCTTGGAAATACACAGGAGCAATGGAAATGTTGGGCTGTTTATGCCAGGGGTGAGCAGAGGCCCCAGGAAGGCACCAGACAGAGAGACCTGTCTGGGGCTGGAGTTTTTTAATAAAGAAACAGTAAAAAAAACCAAATAACAGAGCAGCTCCTGCTTGCCAAGGGCTTTGGGAATCACACCTGGCACAGGAACACAGCGCAGCTGAGCTCCTCAGAGCCAGAGCTTGGAGGAGAAAAAGGAATCACTCTCTACACCCCATATGGGGTGGAGAGGAAAAAAATCCCCCAAACTAATAAAGTCTTCATTTTTTTTACAGCTGCCTACTTTCCCCCAGGAATAATATTTAACTGCACAAATCTCGTGCTGTGGCTTTGTTTGCATCCAAATAAAAATAAGGAATCACCAGTGACCCTCTTGTCCCTGTTCTGTTTTGCTTGTGGAGAAATGTGCCTGAGGAGCAGGAGATTTCTCTGGGTGATGGTTTGCAAAGCTCTCCTGGAGCCCCTCATGGCCATGACAGCACAGGAGTGTTCAGAGCAGCTCTCACACAGGAGTTTTCCACTTTTTCATGTGGATGTTCTGGGATAGAACAGTTTCTAAGCAGGTCCCTTGCAAAGGCTGCAGGTTCCCAACTCTAAGTCAAGTCAAGAGTGGAAAAAAAAAAAATTTTTCCCCCGAATATAATGGGCACAGAAGGATGTCCCTGAGCTCCCTGGGGTGGCTGACACAGTGATCCCATGGCCCTGCCAGGTTTTGGAGACGGGATGATTTGAGGGCTGCCAGGAAACACCAAAAACTCCTGGAGCTTCACTACCCAAGGTGTTATTTGGCCCTGCTGGATTGGCTGAGCCACAGGATCCTGTCCCTTCCCAGCCCAGACTCTCCAGAGCCACAGATCATGGAATGATTGGGTTGGGAAGGACCTTAAAGCTCAGCTCATTCCACCCCCTGCCATGGGCAGGGACACCTTCCACTAGCCCAGGGTGCTCCAAGCCCTGTCCAGCCTGGCCTTGGACACTGCCAGGGATCCAGGGGCAGCCACAGCTTCTCTGGGCAAACCATTCCAAGGCCTCTCCACCCTCACAGGGAAGAATTCCGTCCCAGTATCCCATCTAACCCTGCCCTCTGGCAGTGGGAAGCCATTCCCCTTGTCCTGGCACTCCCCTCCCCTTAGTCTAAACACACCTTTGAGCCCCTTTGAAATCCATCCTTTGGATTTGCCTCTTCCCTGCACAAATCTGTGTCCTTTGGCCCCCAGGGTCCCACCCCAGCTGGAGCTGCTGCATTTCAAAGGCCTGGGAAAAGTGAGGAGCAGCAGCTGGCACTGCTGGCTTTGCTAAAAGCAAGGAGGGTCTTTCCCTAATCCCAAAAGAGAGGGATGGCAAAAGATCAGGGCTGCTGCTTCCCTCCCTGGAAAAGGGCTTTGCCTGTGCTAGCTGCAGGGGAGATAAGGATGCTGTGGAAAGGAGGGAGTGTTGGCCAGGAATGAGGAAGGGGCTGCCCCTTCCTGCTCAGCTCCTCAGTGATGAGGAGCAGCTCCTGGCAGAGCCGCCCTCCCCAGGAATTGTTGCGGTGTGATGGCATTTAATTCCAATGAGGAATTACACTCCCCCCTGGATTTATCCACAGAGTGGGGAGCACATCCCAGCACAGCCTCACCTGTAACAGCAGGGAACAGCCAGAATCCATTCCCAGCCCCCTTCTCTGGATTTCTGAGCTGTGAGTGGTGCCTGTTCCATCACCAAGGGCTTTCTAGGGCAGCCAGTGGCATTTCCCAGCACACGGGAGGCAGTTTATTACCAGTGATTTATTAAACTGCTCCAACTTGTCAGCAGCCACTTGAAACATTCCCTTCCCTTTTTTTTCCCCCTTCAGCTTTGCTAATGTCTTTATAAAGAGCTGGATAAATAGATTTCCAGCACTTCTGACTGCCACGGATCAAACCTCAATCGATATGGCCCAGATTAGGGATGAGGTGAGAGCGAGCCTCCCCACCTCCCTGCAGCCCCAGCTGTGGAGGTGAATTGATGGGAATGCACTTCCAAGGAACAGATAAATACATTTTTGCCTGCTCACAGCCGAGCTGGACTTGACAGTTCCTGATTTCTCCCCGTTGTGGCCTGTTCCGTGGGTGGGGAGTTCCAGGTGATCGCTGCTCCTTGCCAGACTTCTCTCCTGTATCCCTTATGTTCATGGATAGACCCTGCTGGCTTTATAATCTACTGAACCCATGGAGTTCAGAGGCTTTCAGCTCCTGCCTGATGAATCTTTCCAGGACAAGACCCCTTTCTGTCATTAAGTTTGATCAGTCTCAGCTCATCAGCCTTAATGTATTTGCTGCAGAATCACTGTTTAAAGGTTTTCTGAGCTAAAATTAGTCCTGCTCCCACCCCAAAGGGCCCAAGAACTACTTCTGCCAATGCCAGCATACCCAGAGCCACCCATCCCAGCTCTCAGGTCAGACATCAGCAGGAATTTCTGCATGGAAAGGGTGGCCAGGCCTTGGCAGGGGCTGCCCAGGGAGGTTTGGAGTGCCCATCCCTGGGGGTGTCCGAGGAACACCTGGATGTGGCACTCAGTGCTCAGGTGGGGATCAGTCAGGTTGGACTCAATCCTGGAGGGCTTTTCCAACCTCAGGGATTCTGCATCACACACCTGGCACAAGCCAAAAGAGAATTGGATCTTTTTCCCCTCCACATCAGAGGAACCCTTTAGAAAGGGGATCCATTCTTCCCTCATGCTCTGCTCTGTCCCCAGCTCCCCGAGAGCCCAGGCAGAGCTGGCCCTGAGCTGCTGCAGCCCCTGGGTGCTCTCCCTGGGGAGCTCTTCCCTCCAGCCCTGCCTCCATCCCTGCTCCTGTCGGGATAATTGATCTCCGAGTCGCAAACCAGATGCTCTGGCTGTGCCTCCTCCAAGCGCTCCGGCTCCTGCTGAAGTCCAGGGAGATCCTCTGGAAGAAGAAGAAGCCACTTTTAATTTGTAATCTGATTAAGCCATTAGAGGCGAATGGAGCAGTAAGTAACACAAATTGCCGATCGTTTCCATCAGCAAATCCCCCCAATTAATCCTGAGATTAACCCTGATTACACGCGGTAATGGTGATCAATGCACCCTAATGGGGGAAATCCGCCCACTGCGCTTTCTTCCACATCCCAGAGCGATCAATTTGGAATCAGGGTGATTTATCGGGCAGGATCGAGCGGGGCCGGGGCACAGCCTGCGTCTCCAGGAGCCGCAGCTCATTCCCCCTTGGGAACAGCGAGCCAAACTGGGAAAAAAAAGAGCTGGATCGAGCGAAACAAAGAGCGGAGCAATGCAGAGGGCAGCAGGAATGGCAAATTCCATCTGCCTGCCGCACTCCGTCCCCTTTGAATCCTCCCAGTGATGCCCTAAAAATCTCCTGTGAGGTGATCAGACCCAACAGCTCGGAGCAAGGCTGCACTTCTCAGGGACTCCTCCGTCAAAGGGAGGAAGTCAGGCTGGAGAAGAGCTGAAAAAGGGAAAAAAAACCCTTTCCTACTCTGTGATCCGAGTCTCTGTTCTTGCCTTTGCTGCTAAAATCGGAAGTTACCCCAGGACCGAGCGTTTCCAAGGATCCCCAAGCACTCCACGAGCTTCAGAGCCGGGCTCAGCTTCCCCTCGGTCCTGTGTTATTTATAGAGCAGCTGAGACTCCAGCCAGTGCTTCAAGGGGGATTCTGCCTTTGTAGGGACTAAGTCGGGAGCTCAAGGCCTGACCTTTGGAAGGCAGGGATGGATTCATCCCACAGCCAGCTCCGGGCTGAGCTGCAGCAGCGCCTGGTGATAAAGCAGCTTGATTTATGGAGCCTTCTCCTCCAGAGCTGCTCTGGGAACACCAAGGAGGGAAGGAAAAACTGCTGGGAGATGGGCTGAGCTCCTGCCAGGGGCCCTGCCACCTCCCTGGGCATTGGCTCACAAGTGACACCTCACAGGGAACCCAGTTCCACCATCAGTGGGTCCCACGTGTTCCTCTGCCATGGGAAAGAACACCTGGAGGGCTGCAAGCTCCTCACGCTTTGCCCAGACTCCCACCAGGAATATTTCAGGTGGATCCTTCCCAGTATTCCCTTGAAGCTGTTTTCTTCTCCTCCCACACCACATAGACTGTGTCCCTTTGTCCCCAGATCTGTATTTTGGCAGCAAGGCAGTATATTCTCTATGGGAACAGTGACATCACCCTGTCCTGCACAGACATGCCCTGTATTCTCCTTAAATCCATGAGATCCTTTGGGATTTTTAACGGGGCTGTGGTACCCAAATCAATCCCCCCCTCATTCCTGGGGTGGGATCCTGCAGCTCCCCTCCCCTCCAAGCCAGAGGGCTGAGCCACAGGGTTGGCACTCACTGGGACAGCCCTGCTCCAGCATCCCTCATCCAAGGAGGAGATTCCGGGCAGGTACACACAGCACATCCCAGACTGCCGGGAATGTTTTCTTCCCCAGATGTTGCCTCTGAGGTGTTTTGCAGCACACGTGTTTGGGGGTGACACGTGGGGGCCCCATCTTTCAGCCACCCCCTCTCCCCAGCCCCTGCTGCTGCCCGAGGGGCTCACGGCTCCCTTTGATGTGCAGATGAATCAGCCTGGCCAGGAGAAGCCCTGTGGATTTATGAACTCCTCCTCTATGATGTCTTTCCAATCGTATCCCCCAGAAGAGCATTTTCTCTCCCTTTCCTCTGAGCCAAGCATTCCTTTCTCCTCCTCCATCCCAGGCCTGGGGAGCGATGCTGCTCCCCCAGAGCAAAATTCCCTCTGCAAGCCAGGCCACTCGTCAGCTTCCTGCTCCACACTCCAGGTTTGGTGTGTCAGACCCTGCTCCATAATCCAGGTTTAGTGTGTAAGCCCCCGCTCCATATTCTAGGTTTAGTGTGTCAGCCCCTGTTCCAGTTCCAGGTTTGGTGTGTCAGCCCCCTGCTCCATAATCCAGCAGATTTTGTGTGACAGCTCCTTGCTCCATATTCCAGAAGGTTTGGTGTGTCAGCCCCTGCTCCATAATCCAGGTTTAGTGTGTAAGCCCCCGCTCCATATTCTAGGTTTGGTGTGTCAGCCCCTGCTCCATAATCCAGGTTTGGTGTGTCAGCCCCTGTTCCATTTCCAGGTTTGGTGTGTCAGCTCCTGCTCCATAATCCAGCAGATTTTGTGTGTCAGCTCCTTGCTCCATATTTTAGGTTTGGTGTTCCAGCCCCCTGCTCCACATTCCAGCAGGTTTGGTGTCTCCGACTGCAGCGCCATGGAAGGCAGCTCCAAGCCAGAGATGAAATCCTGCAATTCAATCTACTCCCAGCCCAAATCATGCCAGCTCTGCAATTCCAGAGCAGTTGAAAAGAAAGGGACAAATAACTGTGATGGAAACCACTCACTGGAGGCTTCCAGGGGAAATTATACACCCGCGAGGGGAAAAAGGATCATTAAGAGGTGACGGGAGAAAACATTTGCATTGCAAGTCAAAGCAGCTGGAGGCCGGGGGAAGCTCTGTGGTCACTGCCCTCCCCAGTCCGATCCAATCAACTCCAGCACTTGGCAAACCCTCCCAGACAGGCCCTTGAGCTGTTTGACCCAGATTCCGCCCAACACCGGAGTCAAGCTCTGCCCAGGAACAGAAGGGGAGCCTTGCAAAGGTCTCCCGGAGTTCATTCCGGTGTTAAAGCCCCACAAAATAATAAAATCGGTGTGTTTGCCTCCTCTTTAGCAGTCACCTCCACCTCGCCAGCCTCCCAGAGCTGCGTGGGGAGATTGCTGTGCTTGGCAAACAAGCGGAGATTAAAGGCAGTTCGGCAGGAACATCTCGATTTAGTCTCGGCTGAGCACACCAGGGACTCGATGGCACATTAAACCAGGTGTCCCATTAAACCTGGTGGCACATCTAAAGCAGAGGGGATGGAGGAGCTGGAAAAACAAAGGAGAGTTTATTCCTTTGTTAAGCATCACACCAAAACTCCCTGTCCCTAAACGCCACCGGGGTTCTGCAGCCCCACAGCGGGAGCAGTGGGCAGGGAAGGGAGAGCCAAGAGCAGGGAAAGGGGAGCACACTCCCCCAGGGAAGGCAAACCTCACATCCAGCCTTCCTTTCCCTGCCAGAGCACTAGCACAGCTCCCCAAAACCCCCGAGAGGAGTCTCGAGGAACGGAGTGATGAAAGAGGGGCGAGACGGGGCCGCCTTCCAGGCAGCTGGAGCCAGCACTGCTCATCAGGAATAACTGGCCTCTCCCCCATCCACACAGGATGTGCTCCAAGCTCTCCCTGACATTTGTGTGTCAGCTTGAGCCAGCTGGGGCTGCAGCTCTGCCTTTCTCTCCAGACTCAGGTTTAAATCCAGGGCTGGAAGTTTGCAGAGCTGCTGGGGTCCATCCCCAGCTGGCCACGGTGAGCTGGGAGCATCAGCAGCTCCACAAGGCCAGGCCAGCCTGGAAAAGCCACTTCTCCCCGGTGGGCAAACACCAGGAGAGGGAGGCAGTACTGCACCGTGGTGACATTTGCACCCGGGTGCAATGAGGTGTCACTCAGCCCAGCCAGACCAAACAGCATCTCTGGGGCACCAAAATTACACAGCCAAGGAAATCCGACAAAATCCATCTGCCCTTTTCAATATTTGGAGATAATTAACTCCTCCAGGCTGCCATATTACAAAAGAAAGCTGTTAGTGAAGCTGTTCAGCCCCAGGTCAGGCTGGATGCAGAACTTCTGCAGCACTGGGGATGCTGAAAGGGCAAGGAGGATATTTCGTATTTCCATATATTCCCAGCTCCCTCGTAGGAAGATTACAGGGATACACATGTAATGCAGCAGGTCAGAGGGAAGACAAAGCAAGGGCAGGCTTATCTAGAGAGGAAAACATCTCTGCTCCTTCACTGGTGCTATCTGAGCTGTATCCCAGCCTGTGCATCCAACCAAAAATCTGACTGCAGGGAAACTTGAGAAAACCTTTACCTAAAGGCAAAGAAATCAGCCAGAGCTTCTCCAAAAGTCCCAAGTCAGTCATCCAAGAGTCTCGGACCAGCCCTGATCCCCACAGCTCACCTGCAGCCCTGAGGTGACCCAAAGCATCCCATCCCTCCCCTCCTCCCTGCCCTAAACACAGGCCAGGGGCTGGTCCAGCCTCCCACCAGCAGATCCCAGCTGGACCAGTGGGGTGTGGCATTCCTGAGCCAGGGCTGGGGCAGGGGGGCAATTTACACTTTCCCTTCCATTATTATCCAGAGTCCTGTCCTCACCCCAGAGGAATGGCAGGGCAGGCAGAGGGCAACCTGGTTCTGCTCTCCAGTCCCACCAGCTGCTCCAAGATCAACCTGCAAATCCCTGAAGGGAATTGTTCCCTGTGAGGATGGAGAGGCCCTGGCACAGGGTGCCCAGAGCAGCTGTGGCTGCCCCTGGATCCCTGGAAGTGTCCCAGGCCAGGCTGGACAGGGCTGGGATAGTGGAAGATGTCCATGGCAGGGGATAGATGATCCTTAATGTCCCTTCCAACCCAAACCATTCCAGGATCTGCTGCCTGTGCTGCCTGCACGGGTCACCGGGGCAGTAAATATTTGTGCAGGCTGGACAAGGAGAAAGCAAACAGAATTCCCTTATTTATGGGCCTTGGCAGCTTCTCGGCCTCAGCTCCACGCTGTTTCCATCCCCTCTGCTCCCAGCTGGGGCTCCGTGCGCCCACAGCTGCTCCACAGGGTGCTGGGGCAGCAGGCAGCCAGGAAGGAAAATGTTGGGACAGGAATGTGAGACCAGAGGGACAGACAGAGGAGAGTGTGAGAGCTGGGATGTGCAGGAGCAAGTGGAGTGACCCTGCCCGGGGTTTTTGCAGCCGTGTTTATTTTACCGGCAGGCAGAAGGAGGGAAGGTGATGGATCTGCTTCCCTGGCCATCCAGGGGCCCTTCCCAGGCACTGCATGAAGCCCCCAGAGGGTCAAACACCATTCCCAAGCCCTCCCTTTCAGCAGGGGGGTGTCCAGGCTCTGAGGGGCTTCCAGGGAGCTCAGTGAGACATCCTGAATCCCAAACCCCTCCCGCACGGCCAGGCTGTGCCTGCCATGGCGCACACACGTCCTATCCCAGCCCGAGGTTCCCTCTGGCCTGCTCCTGGCTGCTTCCCAGGAGAGGAGCCCAGCAGGAAGCCAGGATGTGGGAGTGGGTCTCTGGGTGGGAGGTCTGTGTCTCCTCTGGGAGGAACACCCCAAGCAGGGTCCTGTGCTGCTCCAGAGACACAAACCATGAGCGTACCTGGAGGCAGCCAAGTGTCCAGAGGTGCCTCATCTGCTTCCCATCATGGCCCAGACAGAGGGCAGGAGGCAGAGGGGAAGGAGCCCAGGGATCACTGACCCCTCTTCGTGCTGAGTGTCTGGCTTTAGGAAGGATTCAGCCTCATTACCAACCTCCTGAGCTGCTGATTTCTTGGATTTCTGTCATGTCAGGGGGAGATTTCGCTGAGCTGAAAAGGGCAAGGGGATGGACCTCATTCCATAAACTCCTCGGAGATCAAGGGAAAGACACGGGGCCAGGGGTTAAAATCACCCAAACCAGGCTGGGAATGAGCACGTGAAGGAATAGGGCAGGAGGGAATGTGAACAACAGGGTCCTGATGGCTCCTGAGGAGGGGCTGTGGTGGGGGTGGATGATTGCTGGTGTCTGGCATGAGGATGGGTGAAGCCTCATCCCTAAATTTACTGGGATAATCTGTCCTGGCCTGTCCCATCACTTTCTGCATCCTGGCTGACCCAAGCTTTATTTACACACTGTGACCAACACAGGCTCTGGTCACTCCAGCCATACCTGCCAGGGGATTTTTCCTGCCAGGGATTGATGGCATCCAGCTGGAGATCTCCAGCCCTGGGATTCCTCTTGCAGGTAATCCTGGGTGCAAACTGCTTCTTTTTCCTGCGCTCATTTCACCATTTGTGGGACAGCAGAGCAGGCAGGGCTGTGCTGTAGCCGTGAAAGGAAACAGCCTCAAGCGGTGCCAGAGGAGATTGAGGTTGGACATCAGCAGGAATTTCTCCATGGAGAGGATGCTCAGGCCTTGGAAGGGGCTGTCCAGGGAGGTTTGGAGTCCCCATCCCTGGAGGTGTCCAAGGAACACCTGGATGTGGCACTCAGTGCTCTGGGCTGGTGACAAGTGGGGATCGGGCACAGCTTGGACTCGATCCTGGAGGGCTTTTCCAACCCCACTCTCCCGTGATTCCAGGCAAAAGGTGTTTGTCACGAGGCTTAGGGAGATAACAGCCCTGAGATAACAGCAAAGCAGAGCAGGCTGTGAGGCAGGTCTGGGGCTGGAAAACATTCCTCCAAAGCAGCAGCCCTGGCTGGCTCTGACTCCCTGCTCTGCTCCTCGTGCCGTGATTTATCCCGCAGCAAAGTGAGCCAAGCGCTCTCCATATGGATCCCTTACAGCTGCACCTGCTTCCCACCCGTGGATAAGCACATGTGGGATGGAGGGGGGGAGTGTGGGAATACAAATCAATCACCCAGCAGCCCTGAGCCCTGCAGGGACTGCTGCTCCCCATCCCTGCTGGGGCTGCTGGAGCTGGAGGCTCCCAGGGAGGGAGCCCTGGCCATGCACAGGTCCCCGGGGTGACACTGAGGAGCCCTGAGGTGCCACCAGGATGCAGCAGCCTGGCTGGGGTGGTCCCGTGGGAGCAGGGACTGTGCAACAAAGGGAAACCTGTCTAGAATGGGCCAGGGCACCCCTGTGCCCCTGCAGCACAGGGGGAGCTGAGTGCTCCATGCCCAGGGAAGGAATTCAGGAGCCATTCTCCTCTCAACAGTGCTTAAATCTCCTTACCTGAAATTCCCCAATGAAATAAGCAGTCACCGAGCTCCAGGACCATCAATCCCCAGGGATCCCTGGGATGAGTTTACAGAGCTTTCCATAAACACAGCACACGAGGCACAGCCCTGCTGCTGGCCAGGGAGGAGCTCCTGCTCACAGATCCCTGTGTTTTGGGAATGTCACTGTCCTGCATCACCCCCCTGGCCTGGAAAATCCAGGGGCTGTGGGCAGAAAACCTGAGCAATGCTCATGCTGGAGGATCCCCACCCAGAGCTCAGGAGGGACCCCGAGGTCCCCAAGGCCTGGGCATCCTGGGGGTGAGGACAGGGATGCTCCTGCTCTGCAGAGAGACAGCCCTGTGGGACCTCCCATCACCTGCTCCCACTTCATCCCTCTCCCAACACTCAAATATTTATGTCCAAAGTCGACATTAAAATTCAAGGGAAGCTAAATAGAAATTAAATTGTGTATTTGGAGAGGAAACAAGTCCCGTAGGTGAGCGCTGCTGGGCCCGGTGATTGATGGCTGTTTATTTATCTGCTACTGCCAAATCCTGCAAGGAAGACAGAGTGGGAAGGGAGAGCGAGCCACTGGAGCTGGGCTCTGAGGGTGGAGCAGCCCTGGGAACTGGGGACAGTGTCCAAGAGGGGAGCAAACAGCTCCAGGGATCCCCAGAGCATCTGAGAACACAGCAGGGCAGCCCTGCCTGGCTGCAAGGACTTGACTGCACCACCCAAACCTCTGGAATCCAAGTGTTTGGATCGACACAGGGCAGACACAGCTTCTCCCTGTCCTGCTTGCTCATGCCTCCATGGCTCTGAAATCACCCCATAGCACCCGAGGACAGGCTGAGAGAAGCAGAGGCCTTGCTGCCTTCTTATTTTTCTTTTTCTTCCCTTTTTTCCATTTTCCTTCCCTTCATTTCCCTTTTCCCTCTCCTCTCCTCTCTCTCCTCTCCTCTCCTCTCTCTCTCCTCTCCTCTCCTCTCCTCTCCTCTCCTCTCCTCTCCTCTCCTCTCTCTCCTCTCCTCTCCTCTCCTCTCCTCTCCTCTCCTCTCCCTCCTCCTCTCTCTCCTCTCCTCTCCTCTCCTCTCCTCTCCTCTCCTCTCCTCTCCTCTCCTCTCCTCTCCTCTCCTCTCCCTGTCCCTCCCTCTCTCCCCGCAGCCCTTTCCCTGCCTCCATCCCTGTTCCCTCTCCGTTATTTGCATCCCGGTGCCCAGGATCACTTGAGAAGGAAATAATTTCCTTTCCCTGGAGCTGAGACCTTTCCTTGCCGGTTATTTATCTCCCCCCGTTCCCGCGTGCTGATGGATGCTGGATGCAACCGGACACCCCCGGCCGGCGCCGCCGATGCCTGCTCGGGTCTCGGCCGCGCGGGAGGGAGGGCGAGGTCATCCAGGGGCTCGTGTCTCCCTCCTTCTCTCCCTCTTCAAATCCTGCTCTTCCCTGGCTTACACTTCCTTGAAAGCGATCGGTGACACGGGATGTTTGTCACCCGGGGAAGTGTTGTCATTGCTTACTCGTTGCTAGGTGACAGTGTCCTGCTGTGCGGGGCCAGGCGTGTCCCCGGGCATGCCATCCCTCCTTCCCTCCCATCCCTCCTTCCCTCCAATCCTTCCTTCCCTCCCATCCCTCCTTCCCTCCGCCGGGATGCCATCCCTCCTTCCCTCCCATTCCTCCATCCCTCCAATCCGTCCTTCCCTCCCATTCCTCCATCCCTCCGCCGGGATGCCATCCCTCCTTCCCTCCCGTCCCTCCTTCCCTCCCACCGGGCTCCCATCCCTCCTTCTCTCCCACCGGGTTGCCATCCTTCCTTCCCTCCCATCCCTCCTTCCCTCCCTTCTGGCTCCCATCCCTCCTTCCCTCGTGGCCCGGAGCCTCTCAGGAGCTGCTGGGCACGGAGCAGAGCTCAGTTCGGGCTCATCCTGCAGCTCCACCCGCGGAGCCTGGAGGTTTCAGCCTCTTCCCGGGACAGGCAGGGACTGTGAGGGTCATTCCCTGCGCTCCAGCACCTCTGGCTGTGATGGAGAGCCCAGTCCAGCCCCTCCCTCTCCCGGGACAGGAGCAAGGCAGGGAAGCTCAGAGCAGGATCTGCCATGGACTTTTCCGATCAAATGGACAAAGTTTGGCGTTGGTTTTGTTGTGGGATCTTTTTATTTTCTTTTTTATTTTTTTCTTGTCTCCCTGGAAAAAACGCTGATGTGTCAAAACAAAGGGTTGATTTTTTTTTTTTTTAAAGGAATGTGCTTGTTTCAGCTTTTCAGGAATTCCTGCTCTAAACTGAGAAAAAAGAGAGTGTTGCCATCCCATTGCATCCCATTGTACCCCATCCCATCCCATCCCATCCCATCCCATCCCATCCCATCCCATCCCATCCCATCCCATCCTATCCCATCCCAGCTGTGTCCCCAAGAGCTGCAGCCCCACAGGGCACAGACCTGGGCGACCAAGGACAAGTCCTGCCAGTGCCAGTGCCCTCCTGGCCATTCCAATGCCCTTCTGGCCATTCCAGTGCCCTCCTGGCCATTCCAATGCCCTTCTGGCCATTCCAGTGCCCTCCTGGCCATTCCAGGTCCTCCTGGCCTTGCTGACAACCCAATTCCCTGGGCATGGGGCTGGGGGCAGGCTCAGGGCTGCTCTCTGCAGATGTGGTTTTGATTAGGAATTTTTTGGACTAAAAATGCGCAAGTAAAGCAGAGCCCAACCCCAGCGCCATCGCCCCCCGCTTCCTGTGAGCGTTCCTGTTCTGATTAACCAACATTCCTCTGGAAAATCATCTCCTTCCCCAAAAACCCCAGGCAGGGCTGGCCAAGATTGCCCTCACCACAGAGAAGGGGGTTCCACATCTCGGAGGGAAGGTGTGGGTGGAAGGTTTGGGTGTCAGCACGTGGCTCCTGGCCAGGGAATTCCAACCCCACAGAGCCTTGGACCCCTCGTGCTTGGGGGGCACAGTCCCAGCTCCAGGACTGGGAATTCTTTCCAAAGTGAATGTTCAGTGGTCATTCCCATTGCAGGGAATTCAGCTGCCCTCATCCCAGTCCCCCCTAGCTCCAGGGGCTCCATGCCCAGTGGCTGTAGTCCCATCACAGGGAATCTCCAGCCATTCCAACTCCACCTCGGAGCCTCCAATCCTATTTAATGAATGATCATTAACTGGGGACGTTTCAGATGAGGAAATTGTTTTAGGAACGAGCAATTAAGTCCTAATGCTCAGCTCACGTAACTCATTTCTAATTAAACTCGCTGTAAATTATAGCACCGCTATTTATTTTTAATGAGAAATAAAACTGGAAAGGAATTGTGGCCCTTCAAAAAACCAGACTGAGTGGGAGGGAGGAAAAGAGGGAATGAGCGGTGGAGGGGAAGGAGCAGAGAGCAGGGAGAGAGTTCAAAACAGGTAGAAAAGAGCTCTTAAAGCCCTCCCTGCCATTCCAGAAGCCATCTCCATTCTTGCCCGGTGCCTGAGGACCCCCTGGCAACAGCTATTTATATTCCTGACCTTTCCCAAAGGTGGGCAAAGCTCTGGAGTCGGGGCTCTGGAGGGTTTTGCCACTGGGAAGCGGCCTCAGCTCCTGCTCTCTCCAGATCCAGCTGTGTCGTGACAAGGAAAAATGGTGCCCATATGGAGACATTAATGATCCGAGGTTCAAAGGCAGCACGGGAGGATCGAGTGCTCTCCGAGCAGATTTTAATCACATCCATCATGGAACGGCTCTGGAAACGGCGGGAGAGGCAGGCTGGGGAAGGATGGGGCTGGGCATGGACAGGGGTAGCGGCACCAGCTGGGTTTGCTTGCAGCTGGGCAGGGAAATGTCAGGATTGCTCAGACCATGGGTCCAGGATTGTCCTGTCATGGAGTCAGGAGGTGCCAGGGATGGCCACCCCCCATGCCTTGTGGGAATTCTCCTCAGGAATGGAGGAGGAGGAGGGGAAGTATCGGATTCTGAGGGTCCCAGCCGTGCTCCGTGACCTCCCCTCAGCCTCCCAGACCCCCGGGAACACTGGCACCCCCCCAGCATCCTGCAGAGCTACAGGCTGTGCTGGGGATAGCCCCATTCCCTGGGTCAGGAATCACACGGTGGGTTGGGATGGAAGGGACCTTAAAGCTCATTCAATCCCACCCCTGCCATGAGCAGGGACACCTTACACTAGCCCAGGTTGCTCCAAGCCCCATCCAGCCTAGCTTTGGACACTTCCAGGGATCCAGGGGCAGCCACAGCTTCTCTTGGCACCCTGTGCCAGGGCCTCACCACCACATGGAATTATTCCTTCCCAGTTTCCCATCTCATCCGGCTTTCTTTAGATTTAAAGCCATTAGGAGTTTGCCGTTAGTGGAAAACACTCTGGCTTGTGTCCAGTAATGATGGATTTAACCCCACAAAGTCGAGTTCAGGCCGAGCCCACTCGGAGATCCATGGAAGTTTAACATTTCCAGTGATGTTTCCACTCTCTCAGCGCCGTCTGTGCTGGGATGGAGCTGGAGGAGCAGAGGGGGGACCTTGTCTCTTATCTGCTCCCCCAGCTGGAGCAGGGCAAGATCGGGGTCACCCAGGGCTCCCACATCAGCTGGGCCCGGGTGAGCCCTGGGAGGGCTCAGGTGAGGCGGGGATGGGTCCAGGGAAGTGATGCCGTCTCATCCCTGCTCTCATGCAAGGAAAGCAGGAGGAGAGATCCTGGTTCTCAGTCATGGAGCTGGAGCTGGTGCTGCAGAGGGGAAGGAACAACAGCTGCTCACAATCCCAGGGCTCCCGATCCCTTATCCCATATCCCACCATCCTATACCCTATCATCCCACATTCCACCACCCCAGTACTACCAGCCTATTGCTCCCCATTCCTTATCCCACCATCCCATATCCCACCATCCCTTATCCCACCATCCCATATCCCACCATCCCATAGCTCCCATCCCGCTCTGGGTCTGTCCCACTGCTCCACACAGGTGAGAGCTGCCTCTGCCAGTTCTCCCCACTGCAGGACAGGGAGGCACTGAGAGCACACCAGAACCAGAGCCGGAGCATGGAGCAAATTTCACCTTCCCAGAAACATTCCCAGGAACTTTTTCCTCTAGCTCTGACTGCACCAAGCAGCGAGCAGTGAGTGCTCCTCTCCAAAAGCTTCACTAATGATTTGGGGCAGCTAAGCCAGGCCTGGATTTGGGATGTGGCTGTGCCATCTCAGCTGTCTGCACATGGATTTAAACCTGATCCATGTGGAGCAGCAGAGGCTCCTGCCGTGCCTCTGGACAAAAGTCCTGATTATTCCCTCTTCCCAACAAAGCCCCCTGTGTCCAAAGAATTCCAGGCACTGTGCTCCCTGTTCCCTCTGGAATAGCTGCACGTGGATGGTGAATCTGCAAACTCTTCCCTCTGTGGACACGCTCCAAGCTGTGACCAACATTTCAGCACAGTGTCCAGCCAGGACAGAGGTGTCCTGGGACAGGGAGAGTGATGGGAATGTCTGTCCTGCCAGTTCCTACCTTCCCCCTGTTTGGGGAGAGAAGAGAAATCCAGGATGGAGAATCATGGGGTCACAGAATGGTGTGGGATGAAAAGGACCCTAAAGCCCATCCATGGGTGGGGTCACCTTCCACACACTGGGTTGCTCCAATCCTTCAACACTTCCAGGATTGATATCTGGGAAGGAAGGAAAACCCTGAGAAATCCTGGCCCAGACAGGTCAGTGTTGAACACAGGCCCCTTCAGAGGGATTCTGTGGAGCCTATTTTCCATGGCTTTGCAGGATCATCCGTGTCCTGATGGACCCTGCAGAGTCCTGGCTGCTTTTAGGCAGGAGGAGAAGAAGCAAAGTGAGGAGGTTGCGGAAGGGCTGAAGCCAGAGGAAACATTGGATTGTGTCCTCACATGGATCCTGCTGCCTGGGTTGGCAGCGACGTCGGGAAGGGCCCTGAGTGAGGGATTTGGGTTTCTGCCCTTGCCATGGAGAAAAGCCTGCGGAGCAGCCCCTGACCCCACAAACCCGGCCCAGCCGCGTAACCCGAGCCCAGGCCGAGGCGAGCTGGAGTTAATCACTTCCAATCCCGGCCTAAGGAAGCGGCAATTAAAGAGCTCGTTAGCGGCAGAAAGAGCTCCTGTGCTGTCCCGACACCTTCAGCTCCCGAGCTGCTCCGGCACCTGCCTGTGGAGCAGGGACAGGCTTCGGAACCAGCTCTGTTAGAGGGATGCTGCATCCCTGGGCTCTGTTAGGGAATCCAGCATCCCTGGGCTCTGTTAGTGGGATGCAGCATCCCTGGGCTCTGTTAGGGGATCCAGCATTCCTGGGCTCTGTTAGAGGGATGCAACATTCCTGGGCTCTGTTAGTGGGGTGCAGCATCCCTGGGCTCTGTTAGAGGGATGCAGCATTCCTGGGCTCTGTTAGTGGGATGCAGCATCCCTGGGCTCTGTTAGGGGGACCCAGCATTCCTGGGCTCTGTTAGTGGGGATCCAGCATCCCTGGGCTGGGTTAGTGGGATGCACCATCCCTGCCCCACAGTGCAGCATCCTCGCTGGAATGTGGGCTCCTCCCTGGCACCGGCCACGCCATCCGATCCTGCAGGATGAGCACAGGACAGCTCTGCCAGCAGCAGCCCCCCGGGCTATTCCCACCTTTTCCTTCTGAGCCTGTTCATCCCCTGCGCCGTGCCTCCAAGCCCACGGCAGCCGGGATGCCGAGGAAAGGGAACATGTGGAGGCAGAGCTCTGGGAAGGGATCCGGGAGCGCTGGGGGAGGAATTCCTCCCCGCGATGGATGAGGGTTTTAGATGCAGATCATCGCGGGAGCTCCAACATCCACAGCTCCGGCTGCGGTTTGGAGCGGCGCCCTGAGGAGCTGCAGCATTAACACCCACAGCCCCTTCCCGCCTGGAATGCCTGCCCATCCGCACGGCTCCCTGCAAGGAGGCACAAGGGCCTTCCCAGCTGCAGGGAGCTGCCCCGGATAAACACCCGACAGCTGGAGCAGAGAGAAATGGAGCTGCTTCTCCAACTGCCAGCACGAGCCAATCCATCACGCTGGTCCTGGCACCTCTCCTCGGAAGGGAATCAAAGGGCTCCTTAGTGAGAAGGGATGGAATGACAGGTAGAAAGGCCAGAGGATAAATCCTGCTGCCTACTGGGACTGTTAAATATTAGGAGAGATTAGTGTCTGACAGGGGAGAGTAGGGCAGCAGCTCTGCTAAACAGCCAGAGAAATGCGTGGAATTCCGGCTCCTTTGTCAGTGGCAACTGCACAACACTCAGGGTGGAATAAAAGGAAGGAGAAAAAATACCTTTCCCTGATTTAGATTAAGGAAGGAGCTCGGGCAGGAGCCTGGATCTCACCCAGCCCTTCCCGGGGCAGCGCAGGAAAGGGGGAGCTGGGAGGGGATGCTGGGAGAGGGTTTGGAGCTGGAGCATCCGCTCCCAATCCTGCTCCTGCACAGCCCAGCCTCAGGCACAGCCTCCTGGCTGGGAAGGTGTGACAAACAGGGGCGAAGGGAGGTGATGGAGTGACCATGGGAGCGTCCAAACCCTCGTGGATGTGGCACCTGGGGACATGGGCCAGTGGTGGCCTGGGCAGTGCTGTGGGAGCAGATGGACTTGGTGGGCTCAGAGGGTTTTTCCAACCTAAAGCATGATTCCATGATTTTCCTTTCCCCATCTGGGCGGCAGAGCTGGGTGTAGGGAGGGGTGTGCTGGAGAAGGAGGGTCCTGGCTGGGATCAGCAGGTCAATCCAGCTCAGGCAGATTATCCCAAATGATAGTTCCCATTTCCTTGCTAAGGCATCCTAAAGCGCTTTGCTCTGCCCAGCAAAGGCTCTGATGGGGCTTAAAATATTAAAAAATTGGCCAATTTTCATAGTTTCCATGTCCTGGCATGTCAGGGCTTATTAACCAGGAGAAAAGCCTCTGTGTCAGGGACAGGTGAGAGGGACTGCAGGGCTGCCATGGATCTGTGGCCAGGCAGAGATGAGCTCCATGGGGAGCAGAGGGACTCCCACCCCACACAAGTGCAGAGTCCTGGGCTGAGGCAGGACACAGACAAGAGGGGCCAGACTGTCAAATCCAGCCCCATCCTAAACTGAAATTCCGAAATTTGTCAGCCTCCCATCTTGAACCAGTTAAGTTTCCTCCCTCAATTACCCTGCTGGAAAGTTATTTTATAAACTCCCTCATCTGATGATTGGGAGAAACCTCCTTCAGCTTTCAACTGACATTTGTTCACGACAGGTTTCTACCAATTCATGCTTGTGCCAACAGTGTCCTTCCAGAGTTCCTTGCATTCCTGGGTGTTTCCTCTTCCATGTCTTTCCAGGAAAGAAATCAGAACCATCTCAGCCTCTGATTTCTCTCCAGGCTACACAAGCACAACTTTTCCAGGGCCACTCATCCTGTCTGTGCCCACTAAACCACGTTTGCTCTTCTATTTGGGAAAAAAAATCCACAGAGGACTTGTGTTAGCCCCCAGAAATTTCATCCCAGCTCCTTATTTGCAATAAAAAATCCCAGATCCGTTGGCCTAAATACTCTTCTTTTATCCAGAAATCCATGATATCCACTGTCCTCTCCCTGTGTATCCAGTGCAGGATGGGAGCTGAGTAGATCAGCCAGAAGGCAGAGTCTGGGTCCAGTAAGATCACAGGGCTGAGCTGGAATTTAGCCCATCCACCCTGGAGTGACCAGGATCACCAGAAGGAAAATCCTCTTGGGAATGAACCTCTCTGCCATGGAGCCAGGCTGGGAGAGCTGGGGGTTGCTCACCTGGAGAGGAGAAGGCTCCAGGGAGAGCTCAGAGCCCCTTCCAGGGCCTAAAGGTGCTCCAGGAGTGCTGGAGAGGGACTGGGGTCAAGGGATGGAGGGACAGGACACAGGGAATGGCTCTCACTGCCAGAGGGCAGGGATGGATGGGATATTGGGAAGGAGAGGGTGGAGAGGCCCTGGCACAGGGTGCCCAGAGAAGCTGTGGCTGCTCCTGCATCCCTGGCAGTGTCCAAGGCCGGGTCAGGGTCCCTCCCCAGTCCCGGAGCTGTCAGGAGCTGCTGCAGAAAGCCCGGCTGCATCCCAGCCCGGTCCCGGCAAGGATGAGCTTTGGGACTGGGATTTCTCGGTGCTCCCAGAGCCCTGAGCAGGGCCAGCCACAGACAAATAGCAGCTTTTCCAAGCCTTCCATGGCTGGCTCGGCGGGCTGGGTCCCAGCGAGGGAGCAGGTAAAGCAAACCCTGCCAGCAGCAGCCCCGAGCTGGCGCTGCCCCATCCCCGCCCCTGGCACCGCCAACCTTATCTTTGGATGCAAAACCAGGGGAAAATTGAGCGCTTGAAAGAGGACGGGCTCTCCTGGGTCAAATTAGTCATTCCTCGTTAGAAAAGCCCCGCTGGTTTCTTTGTTTCTCTCGCTCTCCAGCGGACCCAGATAAATACATTTGTAATTCTCCGAGTCCCGCTGAATAGGAGACTGGCAAGGTGAGAATATTAAAGCTGCAGACTACCAAGTGCTTCCCGGGAACTGAGATTCCAGCGGAGGAAGGATGGGGAGGAAGGCAGAGTGGGGAGAAGCTGGGGAAGTGCGTGGGGGAGGCAGGGGAAGGAGGAAGAGGAGGGATGGAGGGGGAAATGCCAGAGGAGCGAACGCGGGAGAAAACGGAGAGGGGAGAAGGCTCTGGAGGAGAGGAGAAGGGGGAGAGCAGGACTGCGGGGAGGTTTGGCAGCTGCTGAGTGTGCTGCATTTCAATATTTAATGACTCCAAAATACAGCCATTAACATGTCAGAGGCAGAGGGAAATGGCCCGGCTTTTCCCCGAGCCCTGATGGCTTTGAAGAACAAATGCCATCTAAAAAGGGAGGCTTTCAAAGCGTTTTGGCCGGGCCTGCTGCCGGCCCCCTCCCTTCAGGGCAGCGTTTCCCTCCGGGAATGCCGGGGTTGCATCCATTTGGTTCGGCTGGCATTGTCCATTTTATTTTCCCCTCAGCCTCGTTCTCTCTGGGATCTTCCCGCTCTCAGCACAGCGCTGTGAAATCAGGAGCGTTCTGCTCCTTGCTCCCAACATCCCCCGGCAAACGGATTTGCATCAGGTGCAGACAGTGACAAACTTGGAGCTGTTTTTCCCAATTTCAGCTGCTCCATTTCCCTCCTGCAGCGGTGATTTGCCTTGCTGCTCTCTCTGCCTTCTCTCCAGGTGTTCTTTGTCTTCTCGTCCTCTTGCTCTCCCCCTGGAGACACAGAGGGAGAAGCAAAGAAAAAAGGTTTTTATGGGAAGGACCGAATGGTTCATCCCTGGGAGTGTCAAAGGCCAGGTTGGACAGGGCTTGGAGCAACCTGGCATAGGGGAAGGTGTGTCCCTGCCATGGCAGGGGGGGAGAAATGAGGTGGGGTTTGAGGTCCCCTTCCAAGCCAAACCATTTCTTTGTCACCATTGCTACTGGCACTCCAGGGCTGTGTGCCAGCTCCAGGCCATCTTCCCATGCAAAATAAATGCAAAAATAAGCGACAACCTGACAGGTGTAAGAGGGAAGGAGGTGGCTGTGCCAACCCTGTGGCCAAGGTTCAAGCCGCTCTCATTAAGCTCATTAGGAAGCATTAGGCTGTGGAAGTTGTGTGTGGAAGTGGGAATGAAACATCTCTGGTTTGGATGGGGAAGTGGTTGGATTCTACAAACCATCTCCAGGAACGCTGAGATAGGGACAAAGGCATCAGAAAAGAGCCCCTGTACCCGTGCATGGCACCAGACCCCTGCTGCCTCCAGGTGCTGCCCATCCAGAGCTGCGTCTCTGCTGTCCTGTGAGCAGAGCCACCCTGTCCCCAAGGGCTGCTGGCTCCAACCCCCCATGTCCCAGCCCCTGGGCATTCTGTCCCACAATCTGGGCTCAGCATTCCCCAGCCAGACTCACCCAGGAAAGCCCATCCACAGCAGAAATCCATGGTCCAGGTGGGATCAGGGAATGAGCCCCTCCCAGAGGGCAGAGGGAAGCACTTCCACCTCCCTCCTTCCCACCAGCAGCTTTGTGTCCCCCCTGTGCTGAGCCGACATTTTCTGATCCAGCTGGAAGCAGCCTCGCAGCAACTTCCGAGGGCTGTTCTCACAGCGTTCCTGCCCCGCTCAAACACAGCACTGAAAGGAGACTTGGGAGAGAAACTTCCTGGCTGGAGAGCCCTTCGCATCCTCAGTGACCCCCAGGCTTCCAGAAAGCTGAGGGGTCTCTGAGGGAACCCACCGCTGGTCCCTGGCAGGCCCGCAGACGGATGGATAATGGGATCTTTGCACCTCAGAGAGGATTTCATCACTCAGCCTTAGCCCAAATCCATATTCATCATCTATGGATTTCTTTTTAATGGATAAAATGTCTTCTTTTGAAAGAGCAGCCCCACTGCTGATGGCACAAACAGCTGTGCAGGGAAATCGCGTCAGAACGAACCCAGGCAATCTCCCTCCCCGAGCTTCCAGGGAATCTAACAGCTTTTGACTTACAAAATAACCCCGAACGCTGAGGAATTTCAAAGAGGAGACAGAAAACCTCCCCCGTCTGCTCAACCACATCAGCCGGGCAGCCTTCCCACGCCTCTTCCCAGCCTTCCTGCCCCTCTTCCACGGGTCAGGCTCAGGCACTTCATCGCCATCCCTCTGGAGAAGGTGGGATGGATGCTCCTGTGCCGGGAAGGGAGAGCTGCTCCTCTCCCCCAGCACTTGACTCCAAGTCAGGCTTCCCAAGTTCACCCCAGAGCAGGAATTTCTGCATCCTCCCGCCACCATCCCTGGCAAACCCTTATTGAGCTTGACATGTGTTGTTCTATTCCTGATGGATCCTGGCCACTGGAATATCCATCTGAAAATCAAATAAATAGCCAAGCCCCCTGCATGCTGCATATTTTATGGGCTGCTCCCTGACTTCCATTGTTTCCCATTGTTTAGACTATTAGTCAGAACAATTTGTCATCCTACCCCTGCTGCCTGCTGGGATTCTGGGATTCGGCGTGTTCAGGAGATGGAGCCCGTGCTCCTGCCACTCTGGGCTTCAGGACAGCCCAGAGCCCCTCAGACCATGGGGCTGGAGCAGGAAATCTGGAGTGGGGCTCACTCCCTATCCCCAAAAACTTGCAGGCCGAGAAAAACAAACGGTGTGAACTCCAGAGCAGGAGGTGAGGGAGGAAGAGGTTGAGGGCTGCTGGCAGAGCTGGCTTGGAGAGGCACTGCTGGAGCAGGGAGAGGGTTTTTCTGGGGCTGCCAAGCTCCTGGTGCTGCAGGAGCTCCTGTCAGCTCCATTTCTCACTCCCCTCCTGGGCTGGGAGCCCCGGAGAGCAGCGGTGCCGGCAGAGCAGGAGGCAGGAGCTCAGCCCAGGCAAAGGAGCTTCTGTTCCCAGCCCTGCTCCCATCCCTTCAGGAGCTCCTGGCATTATAAACACCTCCTTGGGACTCGGGAATTGCTCTGCCTGCTGGGGTTTGTCTGCCCTGGCAGCTCCACGGTGGAGTCAGGAGTGGGAGGGAGCAGCAGCAGGGAGCTGGAGCTGCAAATCATGAGGATGGGTTGTCCTGTCCTGCTCCCATCCCCTCCTGAGGAGCCAAGGGATGATTTCCACGCCTGCACCACTCCCAGAGGAGGTGCTGGGAGTGCCCACTGCTGAGAGCTGCTCTGCCCAGGGCCAGCTCTGCACTCCCAGCTGTCCCAGGGCTGTCTCCAGCCACCCCAACCCCGGGTGGCTGCTGGACCCTCCAACCTCCCACCTCTCCCTGTTCTCCCAGCCAGGCTGAGCACCCGGGAGCGGAACTCACAGCTGCTTTTCATCCAGGCACCAAAACCTGCTCCCAGATTTTTTCTTGCTCTTTTTGGCGCTCATTGCTGCCTCGGCTCTGCCCGTCACGGTGGCACCTGGCAGCCAGAGGTGTTTGACAGAACCTGACACTGCTGCCCCTCACCTTTGCCTGCCCACATATCCCAGCTGCTCTGGGAGTGCCCCCTCCATCCCTGGGAAGCAGCTGGGGCTGCCCCATCCCTGGAAGTGTTCCAGGTAAAGTGTTCCAGGCAACCTGGGATAATGGAAGGTGTCCCTGCCATGGCAGGGGGTGGAACTGGATGGGCTTTGAAGTCCCTTCCAGCCCAAACCTTAGCCTGGATTCTGTGTTTCTATGGAAAGGGGTGGCAGGGACAGTCCAGGCATTGCTTCCCACACAAGTCAAGAAGGGAGAAGATCCTTCTCACCATGTTTGCCCAAACATCCATGATGTGCTATGGAGCCAGCAGGTTCTGGGACCTGGGAAGAGCCTGGGGAACTCCAGGTGGCTGAAAAGTTGGGATTTTGACCAACCCCCAGTGCCTTGGAAGATGCCATAAAACCAGTGGGGCTGTGAGGATCTGCCTTCACTCCCAAACATCCATCTTCCAACAAAAACATGCTGCCCAGATCAAGCCCTGCCTTTCAGCAGTGCTGGCCTCCTGCTGTCGCCCCTTCCTTATCTCCACGCTGCTCATCAAACCCAAGGGCAGCATCCCTTGGAGCTCCATCCTGGAGCACACTGGAAATTCAGGCCTTGCCTGGGAGGGAGAGCAAATTCCCATAAAAGCTCTGAATGGAATCAGAAGTGCCTGTTTTTAGGGGAGGAAAGAGAGAAGAAAGGAAGGGAGGGAGGAACCTGGAACCCGCCTCCCCATCCATGCACGGAGATGTGTCCTTACACAGCAGGGGGACAGGTGGGACAGGGCCATGTCCCCATGGGCTCCTCCCTCGGGGTGGCCACGCTCCAGGCAGGCGCCCACTCCTCAGGCGCAGCTCCCCCGCGGCAGGGAAGGGGTTAACTCCCCGCAGCTGCTCCCCAGATGCCGGTTCTGGAATTCACATTTGTGTAATAATAAACCTCGGGGAAAGCGCTGCTGCTGCTGCTGCTGGGGGGTGGCTCTGTCCCCCCTCGCTCCGCGCTCGCTCGGAGCCAGCGTGCGGCTGCCAAGGGGCGGCTGGAGAGGGGTGGCAGCCCCAGGTGCTGCGGGATCCGGGATCCTCCCGCCGGACTCCCAGCGAGATGAATTAGGGGCCGCCAGAGGAGCTTTCCACAGCGCTTCCCGTTCCTCCTGCTGCTCGCCCCCTCCGCGCTGCCGCATCCCCCGGGACCCCCGAGGGGGCACAGCCCGCGGGTCCCCCCGAGCGGGACAGGGCTGCTGGGGTGTAATTGGTTTCAGGAGAGAGGGGTGAGGAGAGACGGACATAAATTTCCTTGAGAGGTTTTCTCCCTAATGGCTCCCATCGCCCGGCAGGGCAGCACACCTGCTTCCAATAGCGGCTCCGGCTCCTGCCGCGGGTGCGGGAGAGGGGCTGTGCTTCCATCACCTCTGCTGGCCACGGGCATCCCGCTGCAGCAGGGACAGGGCTTGACCCGGCCTTCCAAAGGGACGGCGATGGCTTTGAACCCCGTGCTTTTCCCTTTCCTGGGCTGTCCAGGTTTCCCCTTCCTGAGGTTTCCATGTTTCCCCTTTCCTGGGCTGTCCAGGTTTCCCCTTTCCTGGGGTGTCCAGGTTTCCCCTTTCCAGGTTTCCCGTTTCTGAGGTTTCCAGGTTTCCCCTGTCCTGGGTGTCCAGATTCCCCCTTTCCCGGGATGTCCATGTTTCCCCTTTCCCGGGATGTCCAGGTTTCCCCTTTCCTGAGGTTTCCAGTTTCCCCTTTCCTGGGGTGTCCAGGTTTCCCCATCCCAGCGCAGCATCTCCGCTCCCGGGCGCTCCCGATGAGCTCCTGCCCGCCGGCACGGCCCAGCCCAGCCCAGCCCAGCCCAGCCCGGCTGATCCCAGGAGGATGCTCCGGGGCTGCACAGCCGGATCCGAATAGGTCACGGACCTCGAGAGGAGGCGGGAAGAAAACTCCAAACGCTGCCGCCCCCGGAGCATCTCCGGCTTCCCGGTCTCGGCTCTGACCCCCAAAGCCTCAGCAGTTATGTGGAGGACTGGACAGGGATCAGAGGTTTGGCTGCGAGCGGGGGCAGCGGCAGGAAGAGTTCGGGGGGTCCGGATTGAGCAGCTCTGCCGCTCCATTTGGAATGAAACCCTAAACCGGGTCAGCTTCCAGGCGAGCGTTCCTGCTTTATTCTGCTGCCGGTGCCGCGTTTCACACGGCAGGACAGGAGGTGGCACAGGGGCAGGAAAGCTCTGCTGACCCGGGCTGGCTCCGTGCTGAGGGACACCAGCAAGAGCCGTGTGACAGAGGGGTCCCAGCTCAATCCCTGCCCGAACTCCCTCCCCAAATCCTCCAGCACCACGTCCTCTCGGAGATGAGGAGGATGCCGGGACAGGTGGATTTCACACCTTTCCCTTTGCCAGCGGGATCGGGGGGTCCTGTCCCCACCCGGGGTCCCCTGCAGGATGAATGTCAGCTGTGACATCCCTGCTGCGGTGTCCCAGTGACACGGGTGGATCCACCTGCTCCAATCTCTGGCATTCCAGAGCATCTCTGATCCCCCCGCACAGGCAGGGGTGGTGTGACAGCGGGGGGTTCATCATATTCCTGCTGTTTGGCAGCGCTGTCCCAGCCCGCCCCGACGGAGAGGGGGGTTCAGAAGCAGCTGGGAAGAGCGGTGGGAGTGGGAGAGCCTTTGACACATGAGGAGCTGGATCAGGGGGGACAGCGGGGGCAGTTGCATTTTGGTGCAGGAGCCCTGCCTCTCCAGGAGGGTGGCCATGGAAAACATCCTGCTTTCCTTCCCAAAGAGCTGCGAGGGATCAAAGATCCCTGTCTGTGGCCAGCTGGCACCTGCTTCCCTCTGGAAAAGGGAACATCTTCCTGGCAACAACTACAGAGGATCCCAAGTCACCGAGGATGGGAAGCACTCTCCTTGTGGGCAGCTTGTGCAGCTCCACGAGCTTTTCCAGAGGGGTTCCATGCAAGAATCTCCAAGAGGGATTATTTCTAAACCCGTCCCTGGGAATTCCCCCCAGCCTGGCTGCAGCCAGCCCAGCATCGTGGCTCTACCTGTGTGTCCACCACTGGAGGGCTCCAGGATTGCTCCAGGAAAACACATGGAGCCAGGAAAGGGGCAGAGGGTAATCCAGGTAATCCACACCTGAATCCAGGTCTGATCCTACACCAGAACTCACTCACTGTCCATGTGCCTGGATCCACACCTGAGTCCACACCCAAATCCCCACCTGATGCCACACCTGAGCAGGTGCTGGTGCACACCTGGCCAGGAGCAGCTCCAGGGGAAATGGCCCTCGTGGTGACCCCACTGCTCTGGAGCTGCTGCCATCGCTGCTGGGTGAGGGGGTTTCTCCACCAGAAGAATAAAAAATTAAAGCAAAGCAACCCCAGCCTCCAAATTTATCTCCAAAGGTCTCGTTATGAGCATTTTATTTGCTGGCTTCAGGCCAGGAGCTCGCTGGCCAAAGCTCCTTGATTTTTCCCTCCAGCGTGCCGGGGGGAGCAGCCTGGCCGGGATCCCGAGCTCAGGATCCGAGGAGCCTGGTTTGCCTTTGGAAAGCTCCGTTAATTGACATGAGAAAATAATCCCAGGCTCTTTCTCTCTGGAGCAGGGAAGGTTCTCCTCACAGCACGGCTTGAAAAGGAGCGCGGCTTTTGGGGGACTGAAAATGCATCCGTCAAAATAACATTCCCTGGGCCAAAGCTCTTCCCTGGGGCAAGGCCATCTGCTTCCAAAGGCTCTGGAGAAGCCTGTGGCTGCTGATTTCACACTGGATGTGGAGCGGCTCCAGCCCCTCAGCGCTGTGTCCCTTTCTGCTCCCCTTCCTGCTCCTGCTGCCGCCCTCCCTCCTGTCCCCTGACGGTGCAGGATGCCACTGTCCCTGCTCCCTGTCTCTGATACAATTCCATGGTGAGCATCCCTCGGGAAGATTCCCAGGAGACATCCCCGCATATGCCAAGACCTCTATGGAAATCCACAGGCGAAAGCAGGAGCAAGGATCCAGTGGGGATTTGGGATGTGCAGAAAGATTGTGGCACAGGGCAGCTTTTATGGATCTGCAAGGGCTTGGAGTGGCAGAACACAGGGAATGGTTTCCCACTGACAGAGGGTAGGGATGGATGCAATATTGAGAGGAAATTCTTCCCTGTGAGCATAGTAAGGGGTTGGGATGGAATTCCCAGAACAGCTCTGGCTGTCCCATCCCTGGAAGTGTCCAAGGCCAGGTTGGATGGGGCTTGAAGCAACCTGGGATAGTGGAAGGTGTCCCTGCCCGTGGCAAGGGTAGAATAGAATGGGCATTAAGGTCCCTTCCAGCCCAAACAATTCCAGGATTTTACGATTGCGTTGCAGAGGCAGAACTGGATCAGGGAGCCCCTCCAGCACTGGAGAAAAGCACAGGGCTCTGCCATCATCTCGGGGAGCTGGGAATATCCAGCAGCAGTAAAATTGGCTTTTCCATTTGTATAAACTCCCCTGAAGTGGTGCCAAAAGCAGAGAGGATGAGACAGGAATGGCAAATGGAGCAGAGGCCGGATTGATTATCGAGGATTCATTCCCTGAGGTTCCTGAGGTTTGCCAGAGACACAGCTCTCTTTGCACAGGGCTGGCATTTTAACACTCACAAAATCAGCTATTAATAGTTAATGGCCAATTTAATAATTAATCAGTGTTTAACAAACGGGGGTGGAGGAGCCGCCTGTCTGCCACCAAAGTGGAATAATAAAGAGGAAAACTTTACAGTGACAGTGTCCAAGTGGGATTTTGGCTTTCTTTTCTTTTTTCTGTGAGGGTGGGGAGGCCCTGGCACAGGGTGCCCAGGGAGGCTGTGGATTCCCTATCCCTGGGAGTGTCCAAGGTCAGACTGGATGGGGCTTGGAGCAACCTAGGATAGTGGAAGGTGTCACTGCCCATGGCAGGGGTGGCACTGGATGGGCTTTGAGGTCCTCCCAATCCCAACCATTTCATTTGGTTGGATCTCAGCTGTGGGATTCTGAGGCAGTGAGGTGACCATGGGCAATCCTGCCCTGGCTCATCCCCAGGCTGCTCTGGGAACTCTCCTGACCTTGTCAGGTTCTGCCAAAAGTGAGACAACCCCAGTTCCTCCGAGCCCCCGTCCCCAGGAGCACTGGGGAGCGCTGGGAGCCAGGACATGCTCCCAACCCCACGCCTGTGCTCATCCTCTGGGATCCTTTATGACCACAAATGGACCCAGTGTGAAATTGTCCCAGATTTGTGTTAAACTGGCACTAATCATCCCCTAAATCCTGGTATTTGTGGGGGTGATGTGGGAGAAGCTGAGTCATTGGACAGGTGCCCACCGTGGCCCACCACATGTGGGGACCCCAAAGGGCAGTGGGTGCCCAGGCTTTATGTGGAGCATTTGGATCAGCAGAGACTGTCCATCCCAAATTCCCGCTGTGTCTGGGTCACCACCCTGGGGCTGATGGCTGAGGAGGTCCTGGCAGGGACACAGCAGCGTCAGGTCCTGGCAGGGGCACAGCACCAGCCCCTCCACCACGGAGGGGCTGCGAGCCAGCCCTGGGCATTTGTAAAATAAAGGCTGATTATTAACAGTACTTGAGATGTTCATGTTCCGTCTCCCTCGGGAGGCTCATTCCGTGCTGATTATCATATTTTTAAAATGTAATGAATTTATGGAGATAATTCAATCCCACTGACGAGGGATGTGCCTCACTCCTGCCACGAGGGAAAGCTGCTGCGTGTGTGAAAATGGAAATTGCTGCGGCACTTTCCATGGCTTTTGCCTGTCCTCCCCTTCCAAAGGATCCCAAAATGCTTTGCAGGCTCTATCTGCTGGTGGGATCAACCAGAAGCTCATCCCTCCCCAGGAACGTCCTCACCTCTGGGCTGCAACACAGAAACTCTTTTACTAGAAGGAAAAAACGTAATCAGATTAATTAAGTAAGTACAATTCTGAAGGAAGAAAGTCAATTAAAGGAATCATAAGTCAATATGGAAATAGAAGGAGCTGGCTTTGAAGCAGGATTAGAGATAGTGAGGCTGGAGAGCGGCGCTCCTTCAAACGGCTCCAAGAGCGGCTCCTCCGCGGTGTGCGGGCTCAGAGACGGCTCTGGGAGCAGCGCTGGGTGCCCATGGAGGGATGAGTCCAAGTGTGTGCCAAATGTGTGCCAAGCGTGCACCAAGCATGAACCAATTGTGTCCCAAATGTGTGCCAAATGTGTGCCAAGCGTGCACCAAGCATGAACCAATTGTGTCCCAAATGTGTGCCAAATGTGTGCCAAGTGTGCACCAAGTATGAACCAATTGTGTGCCAAATATGTGCCAAATGTGTGCCAAATGTGTGCCAAATGTGTGCCAAGTATGCACCAAGTATGAACCAATTTTGTGCCAAATATGTGCCAAATATGTGCCAAATGTGTGCCAAGTATGCACCAAGTATGAACCAATTTTGTGCCAAGTGTGTGCCAAATATGTGCCAAATGTGTGCCAAGTATGTGCCAAGTGTGCACCAAGTATGAACCAATTTTGTGCCAAGTGTGTGCCAAGCGTGTGCCAAATGTGTGCCATGTGCACCAAGTATGAACCAAATGTGTCCCAAATATGTGCCAAATAAGTGCCAAATGTGTGCCAAATATGTGCCAAGTATGCGCCAAATATGAACCAATTTTGTGCCAAATGTGTGCCAAATATGTGCCAAGTATGCGCCAAATATGAACCAATTTTGTGCCAAGTGTGTCCCAAATATGTGCCAAATGTGCACCAAGTATGAATCGATTGCATCCCAAATGTGTGCCAAGTGTGCACCAAGCATGAACCAAGTGTGTGCCAATTGTGTGCCAGGTGTGTGCCAAGTATGAACCAAGTGTGTGCCAAATGTGCGCCAAGTGTGTGCCAAGTGTGTGCCAAATGTGTCGCAAATCTGTGCCAAATCTGTGCCAAGTGTGTCAAGTATAAATCAATTGTGTGCTAAATGTGTGCCCAGTGTGTGCCAAGTGTGCGCTAAGCATGAACCAAGTGTGTGCCCAACATGTACCAATTGTCACCAGAGACGTCCCACGAGTGCTCCAAGTGCTCACCAAGAGTGCCCCAAGCCCCACGCACACACAAAGGATGGAGGGAGCGTGTACCAAATGTGCACCGACTGCACACCAATTACACACTAATTACACACTAATCACACACTCATTACACCCCAATCGCACACCAAGCATGTGCCAAGTACTGACCAAGCATGAGACAAGCATGTACCAGGCATGTTCCAAGTGCACACCAAGCACATCCCAAAGTGTCCCCCAGGTGTGCCCAAGCGCCCCCAGGCCATGCCAGCCCCTCTCCAGGCCGTGTCCCCAGTGTCACTGGTGCCTGAGGCCACCTGGGGGTGTCTGTGCTCCCTCCACAACCCCACACAACCCTGGCACCAACCCCCTCCATGTGCACTCTTGTCATGCCCGTGTCACCATGTGTGTCACCTGTGGAGGAGCAGGGCTGTCCCCTTGCTCCCTCACCCCTGTGGATCCTCCCTGATCCCTAGCTCTGGGCATCCTTTGCTTTTCCACCACATTTCCTTTCCCTCCTTCCTTTCTTTCTCCCAGCAAAACCTCCCCGCCACGGGTGTCTTCCTGCCCCCATAAATCTCCTGCCAGGGCTGAAATGGTGGCATTGAAGAAGGATCTTTTTTTGTGCAAATTTCAATAAATGCCACTGGAACAACATGGGAAATGATCCTGAAAATGCAGGAGGAGAAAGGAGAGAAAGAAATGGCAGCCAAGGGGGAAAGAGAGGGAAACGCTGGGATTTGAGGCTGCCAAACAATGCATTTAAATAATTCAATTTGCAAAAGCAGGGAAGAAAAAGAAGAGAAGAGAAAAGAAAAGGGGAGGAAAAAACCCAACTTGTGTAGCAAGCCCATAAATAACCTTGGAGAGTGGGAGGCTGGGAATGCAGGATGGGGTGGGCCTTCTCCTCTTTGCATGAGTCTCCATTAAAATGCCAGGAAAAAAAAAAATATGTATTTTGATAGATTCATCTGTAATTTCACTTTTAATCCCTCAAAGCCTACCAGAGCCATGACCACGTTGCCTTCCCAGCCTGAATTCTGTGATCTCTCCCCTCTTTGGATGCTCTGTGCAGGGTTCCCAGGAGAACTAGAGGCTGAGGGCATCTGGAGCCCTTCCATTCCATGGGCAGATCCCTCTGGAGTGGCTGGAGCCCTGTCAGCCAGCAGTCCCCAGCCTCCTGGAACAAGGGGGATTTTGTGGAAGTAGAGGCATCCTTAGAGAGCTGCAGCTCCCGTGGGCTGGGGACACAGCTCTGAGGTGTGTGGGAATCTCATCCCCCTTGGAACAAATGCTTCCCCCAGAACTGATGGACTCTTGGCTCAGCTCCTGCTCTTGCCCTGTGGTGATGGTGGCTGACAGCTGGGGGTGTCTCTGGGAATAAGGAATTTAGATTTGTCAGTGCCTCTGGGGAAAAGCCTGTCCCTCCTGCCAAGACCTGGCTATAAACCCCTGCTTTTGTCAGAGGTGTTGGGAAAAAATGGATCGAAATATTGGTCCCTCATCACCTTTTACTGGCCAGGGCAGAGCTGGTCCTGCACCAGCTCAATCCTCTGGGAAGGAAAACAAAGATCATCGAATCTCCCAAGCTGGAAGAGATCCACAGAGATCATCCAGTCCAACCCCTGGCCCTGCCCAGGGCACCCCAACAATCCCACCCTGTGCCTGGGTCTGCTTTTGTTCCCATTCCCACTCTGATGGATTCCTCATCATGCCCTTGGGAGCTCAGGGATATGTGTGGGACCCACATGTCCCTAAGAGCCAAACCTGTCTCCCATGGGTGCCAGGAGCTGAACATGTGTTCCGTGGATCTCTGGGAGCTGAACACAGCCTCCCTAAGCAGATGCTGGGCTCAGATGCACAGTTCTAGGGGCTGGGGAGAGCCTATTCCTGGGGAGGACAAAGTGCCATTTCCTGATTTATTCCTGGCTGGAGTGAGGCTGCAAAGTCCTTTCTGGAGGTTGATGGGGAGGGCAGAGGGATTAACCAGCCAACAGCTGTAGTGCCTTCATCCCAAAATACTCGCTGAAAGGGGATCCTGCTCCTACAGCCCAGCTCAAGGCAGATCTCCCAATTTATTGTTCTTTTTTAAAGTGCCTGCGCTGGGAAATGTCCCTTGGCTCTGCTGAGGGGACAGAACATCCTGATTTAGGTCCCCAGTGCTGGGCAGAGAAGGGGCCCTGCCCATCCCTAGATCCCTGCTGGCCACAGGTGCAGCTTGGATGGGTACCCGGCATCCATCCCAAGTGGAGCTGGAATTGTGATGGGAGGGAAGGGCTGAGGTGGAGGGTGGGACCTCCCCATGCTCCGAGGGGCTGTGGGTGGGGCAGAGCCCTGTTCCCACCACAGGGATTGGGCTTGCAGCATTCCCAGCACATCCCAGGGGTCACCTTTCCAAGCCCTTCCACCCAGTGCCCCTGGGTTTGCTGTGGGGTCAGAGCCCTGGCTGGTCCTGCCCAACACAGCCCAGTGACCCCACAGCTGGGTTTGGGGACTGCCAGGCACCTTCCCCCCAAAGAACAAAGGTCCCAGTGGATGGGGCTCAGACCCCAGCCCCAGCCAGACACCTCAGGGCATTTTCCTGAGGGCTTCACAGCAATGGAAGTGAAGGAGAAGAGACCATCCCTATCACACTCTCCTACCAAACCCAGATCAAGGTGTGCCACCACAGCCTGACATTAAAGGGCACAGCCTGGAGTTTGGACTCCAGTTAGTCTGGGGTGAGTCTGGAGTCAGATTTCAGCACATGTTCTGGGTTCCAAATGTTAATTCCTGTCTTTTCTTCCCTCCTTATTTCCTCCTGGGATCCTCAGGCTCTGGAGCAGGTCCCTGTCACTGAAGGGGGAGGTGTGGAAGGTGGGGTGAGCAGTTGGGGTTCTGCAGGAAGGTCCTTCCCCACAGCCACCCCAGAGGATCAGCCTTGCGGGGAGAAGAAGCCAGAGACATCCCTGTGCTTTCTGTGCACTTTTCTCACACTTAGGAGAGTGAGCCTGGACTTGCTTTTCTTCCAAACCCCTGCAACACTTGGATGTCAGGGTTAATCACTGCTTTTCCTTCAGCAGCAGCAGCATTACTAAGGTCCCTGCTGGGGGATGTTACAGCCCTGCTCTCCTGGGAGCATCTTTGGAATATCAAACCCTGGCGGCTGCTCTTGGTTGGGGTGACCACAGCCTGGATGGGTGGCTCTGGGGCAGCCTGGGAGCAGATGGGAATGCCGTGGGAATGTCAGCTGGGCTGGGCCAGGCTGGATGGGACATGACTCCAGTTCTCCTGGAGCATCTGGCCTGCAGTTGGCAGACACAACACTCAACAACTTTCCTGGAGCTGAGGAAAGAAAAACGACGGAGTAAAAAATAGTCCTGATCCCCCGGGAGTCTTGTTCATTAAAAGACAACGTGGTTTATGGCTCACACGTCCTTCCCTCGCTGCTCTCCCCCGAGCAGGACTCAGCCAGACAATAACTAAGGCTCCAGGAACCCTCCAAAGCATCTCTGGAGCCATAACTCAGCCTCTGTCAGCGGCTCCGTCAGTCCCACCCCGGGACCACCCCAAGTGCAGGATCCCCCCACCCTCCCCTGCCTGCTGACCCTGTCCCACCGCAGCCTGGGGAATATGAGCTCACTGATTAGAAATCAATGGGACTTCAGCTCACACCTGAGCCTGCTGCATGGGAGGCTGCTCCCTACCCTGCCTGGCCTCTCCGTGCCCGCTCAGCAGATTCCAGCACACGGAGCTGCTGAGGAGGTGACCCCGAGAAAAATTCCTGCTTGGGAAAGGAAAGCCCCCAGCTCCGAGCCCCCAGGGATGGCATCTTTCCAAGTCTCCCCCGTGGGTCACAATCTGCTGAGCCCCAAAGTCCCCCAGTCCCTGCAGGGATGGGCTGGTCCATCCTCAGGGGCTTCTCAGGGACAGGGGAAATGGGCAGGACCAGGGAGGGAGATCTCTGTCACACTGTACAAAGCCGCAGGGTGCTGCTGGCAGTCCAGAAGGTGGGAATGAACGGCCTGGTGTGGGTGACATCCCGGGGAGGTGACAACAGCCACCAGCTCAGCGCCATCACCCTGCTCTGCTCTTTTCACAGGGGCTCCTCCAATCCCCAGCGATGCTGCTGGAGGAAGGAGGGAGCAGATCCATCCTCCCCAAACCCCTCCTCCTCCTGCCACTCCAGAAACTCGCCTGTTCCAACCCCACTGTTATTGCTGAGCTCTGGGAAGAACCAAAACCATTCTGTGCTCACCTCCTGCACCTTTGGGCGCCTCCTGCTTTCTCCTCCATCCTGTGGGCCAAGCTGGAGCATCCAGGCTAAATCCAGACCCTCCACAGGGTTTTTTCCCCACCTCTGCATGGACCAAGAAGGGTCCCAACAGCTCATCCACACCTCTCAGCTCTGATTTTTCAGCACCATCTTCATGTTTCCTGCTCAGAGGTGGCACCTGCCCTCCAGATCCAGCCTGTGAAGAGGCTGCCTGATCCTGGACTTCCTCCAAGCCGACTGGATTTGCATTCCAGGCTAAGGATGCGCCAATTGCCTTTCCAACAGATCCTCCCAGAACTCTCCGAGCTGGCCAGCTCGTTCCTGTGCCTGGTAGCAGGAACACTCTGGGGCTGCTGCAAACCCTTCTTTAAATACGTTTTGAATGTTTCTGTTGCATCTCACTCACATCCCACAGCCGGGCTGGGAAATCTAAAATACATCTGAAAACCTGAGCCATGATCATTACTGAACATTAGAGAGCATCACTGGAGGATTAAATCCATATTTCTGTGTGGAAAGAGAGGCTGGATGCCCAGCACGAGGCTGCACCACACGCATGGAGAGCTGCTCACCGAGGACATGTCCGGCTCCCATCCCACCAGTTTGGGTTTCTGCTGCTCTTCCCCGCAGGAGGATCCCAAAGCGCTTTTTCCCAGCGTGTGCAGCCACCGCTTCCCCACAGAAATGTGGATTGCTGCTCCCAGACTGGGCGGCTCCACCAGCAGCTCAGACAGGAGAGGGAGGCAGAGTGGGAGAAGTTTCTGGAATCAGCCAATCCATTGGCTCAGCTCCCAACCCCTTTAGGCACTGGAAGGCTTCTGGAAGGTTCTCCACTTAAACACCCAGGTTCTGGTTTATGAATTTATCCTGTGGCTTCCCAGAGCTCTCTCCAAAAGGTCGGTCTCCCATTATTTTGTGTCCAAGGGGGCAGCCTTAGAGCCTTTGGGGATTCCTTCTGGGATCGCCCCTGGTTCTTGCTGATCTCTCTCCCCTTCCTGACTCTGTTTCCATCTCACCTTTGCTCAAGAAGATGATTTAGTCTGGTTTGTCCACCTGGAGAAGGGAAGGATCCAGGGAGAGCTTCGAGCTCCTTCCTGCGCCTAAAGGGGCTCCAAAAGGGCTGGAGGGAATTTGGGGCAAGGGCCTGGAGGGACAGGACACAGGGAATGGCTCCCACTGCCAGAGGGCAGGGATGGATGGGATATTGGGAAGGAATTCCTGGCTGTGAGGGTAGTGAGGGGCTGGGATGGAATTCCCAGCACAGCTCTGGCTGCCCCATCCCAGGGCCAGGTTGGATGGGGCTTGGAGCAACCTGGGATAGTGAAAGGTGTCCCTGCCCATGGCAGGGAGTGGGACTGGATGATTTTGAAGGTCCTTTCTAACCCAACCCATCCTGGGATTCTATAATTCCATGGAACATGCATTTGAGGGGCCCCTCAGAGCCTTCACCCTCTGCTTTGCTGGTTTTGCTGGTTCCCTCCCACCCCTGCAGAAGCAAACGAGTCCTGCAGCCAGGCAGAGCCTTCCCAGTGCCAGCCCCAATCCCCCACGTGATTAGTGCTCATATTTAACACTGCAGATAATCATAAATACAGGGAGAACCTGCATTAGTTCCACCCAGGGCCCTGCAAACCCCTGGAATTAGGGAGTTAATGCCAGACTGGAGTGTGCTACTATTATTTCCCCGTTCTCCAAATCCTCCCTCTCTGATGGATGCACTCCAGGGAATCTCTGGAGTGTCTCTGCAAGACACTTCCGTGGTAATTTGACTGCGAGGGTTTTGCTTCTGTGCTCCCGAGCAACTGGAGCAGAATCAGCACTTCCCTTGATCCTGGGAACCTTTGATAGCAGAGCTGCGGCAGCCCTGCATGACCCTGGTGTTTTACAGTTCCCAGGGGGAGATCCCAGACCCTGTCACCTGAGGACACCGCCGACAGAGGGGACACTGGGATCTGTCACCAGAGTCCCTTCACACGCCGGGAGTCCAATCTCCAGGGAGTTAAAACGAGGTACAGAGTGAGGCTGGGCCAGAGTTGGTGGCTGGGAGCTCATCCTGGCTTTTCTCTGAGCAGGAATATGGAATCACAGAATGCCAGGATGGTTTGGGTGGGAAGGGATCTATAAAACCAGTGGCACCCCTGTCATGGGCAGGGACCCCTTACGCTATCCCAGGTTGTTCCAAGTTTGTCCAACCTGGCCTTGGACACTGCCAGGGATCCAGGGGCAGCCACAGCTTCCCTGGGCACCCTGTGCCAGGGCCTCACCTCCCTCTAAGTCAGGAATTCCTTCCCAATATCCCCCTTAATCCTGCTCTCTGGCAGTGGGGAGCCATTCCCTGTGTCCTGTCACTCCATCCTCTGTCCAGTCTCTCCTGGAGCACCTTTAGGCACTGGAAGGGCCTCTAAGTTCTCCAGCCTGAACATTCCCAGCTCTCCCCTCCTTGGGGTCACCCAACAGGTCCATTCTAGGTGGGCACTTCCATGTTTCCCTACAGAGCTGCTTTGGGGGTGGGAATCCAAACCCACCTTTGCATTTCTCCATTTTCCCTTTCCTGGGGCAGAAACAAATCCATTCCATAGAGGAAGAAGCTGAGGGAGGACAAGGAGGGAGCTCACAAATCCCTCATTTCCCTGTGTGAGGGTATACTGGGAGCCCCGGACTCCCTGGAGTCCTTTGAGGTTAATAAATTGGCTTTTCTCACAAAGGCAAGATTATCCTTTGGGATTTATCCCCACAGGGTTTTGCAGCAGCACAGCTACAGACAGGCTCCAATAGGTGCTAGAAGTCCATTCTGGGCTGGGAAATGTTCCAGCCTGGCCGTTCCCTCTGCCAGGGAAGCCATGGATCAGAAGGTGAGAGAGTAAAGCTCACCCTGTCCTGCTGGATTCCTCATCTGTGCATCTCCAAACTGGCCCTTGGGATGTGGCAGAACTGGGGGTGGGCAAAGGAGACCCATGGCCTGACCCAGCAACAGCATTTTCCTGCTTTTTTATCCTGGAAAAAGAAAAACCAAGGCACAACATGTGGAATTGTCCCTCAGCACATCAGAGCTGGATCCCAGCCACCCAGCAGGTGACAAAGAGGGACCACGTGTGGCACTGTCTTTATTCCCCAGTGCTCCCAGCCCTGAACACTGGGTGGAATTGGGACAGCACAGCACAGCCCAACCCTGCCTGGCAAATCCAGCCTGGCAGGTGCAGGAGAAGCAGCAGCTTCGGTGCTATTTCAGTCCAGGCAAGAGCTGCAAAATCCATGGGAAATAGAAATCCTTGACAGCCAGATACAAACCTTGCCTTCCCCAAGCTGTTTGAAATCCGGGGTCGATGCCTGGGGTTGGTGCTGTCACTCACCCCTTCCCACACCCCTGGCACCCTGCAGCAGCCCCGCTGTGCCCAGCATTCCCTGCCCATTCCGGGCACGGCTGCAGTGGCACTGAGTGCCCCTCCATCCCAGGCTGTCGGAGCCGGTCTCCAAAGCTGTCAGGGAATCTGAGAAATCCAAGTGTAAAATCAGCAGGTTTTGCGGGACAGTGGGCACAGACTGCCCATATGTTCCCCACACACATCACCAGTCAGCTGGGAAATGCTCACAGCTCCCAGCCTCTCATTTTGCCATTTCTCCCGGTTGGATTTGTCAGGGAGATGTCGCTGCCAGCCCCAGACCTCAGGAAAGGCTCAGCTCCGTGTGTCCCAGATGGACTTTCCTCCTGGCTGGGCTTTGATCAAGGGAAGGAAGCAGCAGGGGGGTGGATATTGCCTCAAAATGTGGCTGTGGAAGCGTTTGGAAGTGTTTGCCCAGGTGGGCTCCCAGTAGCTGCCCTCCTGCCTGCCTCCTCCCACAGGTTTCTGCCCTGGGGGACACACCAGGGACCAGCTGCACCCCAAAAATTCTGTAGGGACTCAGCTTGAGTCCTGGCTTCACTCCAGGAGGGACAGCACAGTCCATTCCCAAGCCGTTCCTTCCCCTGATTGAAACCCCAGCCTTGCTTTCAGGTCTGGGCTTTCCATCAGATGTGGGGTGGAGGGATCCAATGGGGTTTGGGGTGCAGGGATCCATGGGGTTTTGGGGTGCAGGGATCCATGGGTGTTTGGGGGACAGGGATCCACATGGATATGAGGTGCAAGGATCTATGGGGTTTTGGGGTTCAGAAATCCACTGAGTTTTGGGGTGCAGGGATCCACTGGGGTTTGGGGTGCAAGGATCCATGGGGGTTTGGGGTGCAGGGATCCAGCTAGATTTGGGGTACAGGGATCCACAGGGATTTGGGCTGCAGGGATCCACTGGGGTTTGGGGCGCAGGGTTCCACTGAGTTTTGGGGTGCATTAATCCACTCAGTTTTGGGGTACAGGAATCCACTGGGGTTTTGGGGTTCAGAAATCCACTGAGTTTTGGGGTGCAGGGATCCATGGGGTTTGGGGCACAGGGATACACTGAGTTTTGAGATGGATGAGGGGAACTGAGGCACTGAGTCTGGTGGGAGCAGGAGTTGAGAACCAGCCACGCTTCCAGCACTTCTGGGAAGCACAGATTCCTGGTAACTCTTTTTTAGGTTTTTTTTTTTTTTCCTCTCATCCCTGCCAGGGAAGAAGGACAATGAAAGGATGATGGGTAGGAGTCTGCCAGAAAAAAAAGACATTAAAAACACAGATCTTCTCCAACATTCCTCTGTTCAAGGGGAGATGAACCTACGTGACTCTTCTTCACTCTGCTCATGCTTCCATCGGGAGCTGGAGAGGATGGAATTGCTCAGCCCCGTGGTTTTACCTCTGGGATTCCTCATCTGTGTTACCAGCTGGGCTTTGTCTGTGGGCTCCAAATTAAGGGTGTTCTGGAAAACCCTGTTAATCCCCAGTGCTGGAGGGAAAGCTCATCCCTCACTGGTGAACCCACCCAGAGGCAGCTCTGCTGGTACCCAGTGGGTGAAAAAGCCAAAAGGGATGGAAAAATATGGGAACCTAAACCTTGGCACTCGGATTCAGAGCAACTCCTGCAATTTGGGAGGAGTTATTGAAGGAGATGCTTGGGCTTGCTGTCTAAACCAAGGGCACGGCATGAGGAGCATCAGAGCCAAGGAGCTGAGCCCAGCTTCGCAAGGGAGAATTAATTCCTGGAGCACCACAAAGTTTGGTTTAAAATTCCCAGGAGCCCAAGTGAAGGCTGGAGGTGATTATTTATCAATCCTTTCCAAGGAGGGCCCTGCCCAGCTGCTGCCAGCCATGTCCTGGCAGTGGGGACAGCAGGGAGAGAGCCTGTGGCATGAGGGCAGCCCGGGGCTGGCACTCTGACCGCTGCACAGGGAGCCATCCCTCGTGCTGGAAGGAGGCCCAGGGAGCTTTGGGATGCAGCCACCCCTCTCCATGGATGCAGGCTGGCTGCTGGCAGGAGCTCTGCTGGGCTGGGCAGCGCTGGCACTGCCAGCTCCGAGCTGGCACCTGCTGAAGGTCGGGGAGAGCCGGCGCCTTTGAAACGGAATGAACGGAAAATCAGCCGGAACCTGGAGTCTCCACGGGGGAACGTGGCCAGGAAAACAACAACAAAACCAAGGGAGAGATGAGAGTGGAAAAGGCTTCAACAGCTTAATTTGCCGTTGTGACACCGCTGCGTGGCTCGGGAGAGCAGGAGCAGAGCGGAGCCTCCGGCTCTGCCGTGCAGGTCGAGGGAAATTTCAGGGCATATCTCAGAGGGAGAAAAACAATTCAAGGGATGAAATAACTGGAAAAAGTGAGACAGAGAAAATGAAATCCTGAGAGTGATCCCAAGGGCTTTGTGTTTATTGGGCTGATAATGGTCCCAAATTCCTCCAGCCTTTTTGAGGGATGCGGCAGCCCAGTGCTGAGGGTGTGTGGCCCGTGGCCACATGTGTTCCATGCCATGTGCCCCATGCCATGCCGTATGTCCCTTGCCAGGTGTCTCACGCCATACCATGTGTCCTGTGCCAAGGTTGTGTGTCCTGTGCCATGTATCCCACGAGGATCCATGAGCTCCATGCCATGCTATTCCATGTGTCCTGTGCTGTGCCATGTGTCCCATGCCATGCCATGTGTCCTGTGCTTCACCATGACTCTGTGCTCTTTCCCATCTCCCACCCCCAGGCAGGTTCAGCTCCACCCTATCCCCACTCCATGCCCACCTCAGAGACCCAGACAGCCAGACAGAGCTGGGAAAACAGGCAGGAGGCAGGAAATCCCCTTGGCACCATGCACAGGGCTGGGCACAGATGGCCCACACTCCCCAGTGCCACATGTGCCCCAAAGGTGACCCCAATTCCCCACCTACAGCTGCCAATGCTGTCGAGTTCCCCCACTCCCATCTCCACTGCCACGTTCCAGCTCATTAATTCCCATCCAGAGGCTCTGGAGGGACCTGAGGGACTTGGGGATGATTTTTCTTCCCGGTTTTCAAGCCTGAGCTCGAGTGAGAAGAACCACGCGCAGGCCCCGGCCTCCCCGTGCTGACCCCGCTGCTTTGGGCTCTGATTCCCAAAGAATGTTCCCAATTTGTCACTGGCCCCTGTCATCCTCCAGCCAGGACCCATTGGAAGGGACGGGAAGCAGAGCCAAAGCAAACACGGCGCGTGGGATTTACCCCAGGAATGCCAGAGCTGCCCCCACAGTGCTGAGCCCATCCCTCCTCCCTGACAGGGCAGCTCCAAGCAGCCCTGGGAGACAAATATCCCTGAAAATAACCCCCAAAATTAATTCTTCCATGTTGGCACCTCCGGAATTAATGAGATCACATCTTCAGCTCTAATTGGGCAAACGGAAACGCTCTTTTCCACAGGGAGCTGGGCTCTGGTAAGGAGTCATTAATCAGTGGGAGTGGGGAGTGCCAGAGCCATGTGAGTCCCACCAGGACATGTTCTGGCCCCCCTGGTGTTGGTGTCTGCCAGCCCATCCCACAAACCCATAGGGGCATGGCCTCATCCAGGGAGAGCAGGAGGAGATGGATCCCCAAAGTGGGACAGGCCTTGGAGACCCCTGGGAAGGGGCTGGGATGGGGGAGCAGGGAGGTGCTGGCAGCAGCCACAGGCTGATCCCTCCTCACAGGGATCCCAGGGATAATCCCCTTCCTGCCCCATTGCTTAGGCTAAAGCATGGATGGATTTGCATCCCAGGACTGGCATCACTGGTAAATTTTTATTTCTGTTTTGTGGAGTGGAATCTGTGGAGAGCCCATGGGAGGCCTGGAACGCTGCAGGGCCACCTGAATCTGTCATTCCTCTCCTCTCTCCTGTAGCCTGGCAATTGTGGGCACCTTGGGAGCTGTACATGAGCTTTGTGCCCACCACTCTACCAGCCCACCATCCCAGGATCCCACAATCCCACCAGCCCACTCCCCTCCCACAGCACCACGTGCTCTCCACCTGCATGACTCCTCCACCCACCAGCCCATCCCAGACTCCCCCAGACCCAATCCTATCCTCACCAAGGCCCCCCCAGTCCTCTCCCTCCCCTGGGCCAGGAGCATTAATTGGATCCTGCCATCCCATCTGGAGCTGATCAGCTCTGGCTGCCTCAGGATGTCGCTGATGGAAACTCCAGTGTTTGATTTCCAGGGGCTTCTGTCACTTCCCACCAGGAGAAGCGATAACCAGGGGGTGACCCCCGTTACCCCACAGGAGCAGCTCTCCCAGGACAGCTGGGATGCTCAGAGATTCCCAAGTGAACCTTGTAAGCCCCTGTCATGGGGGCCGCAGCGTTAATCCGGCTCCTAAAGCCTTTGGGATTTGGAACATCACAATCTTGACCCCCAGTGCCCTTCGTGCTCCCTCCTCCCCCAGTCTGGGATTCATCCTCACTTTTTTTGGGTGCACACACAGCTCTGAAGGATCCTGAAGGATCACGGAGATTCAAAGGCACCATTCTGGGAGTCAAACATAAATTCTGCTTTTATGAAGCAGAGTAAATGTCAGGGGTGAAACAAAGCAGAGGAAGACAGACAGAAGAGGAGGATTTCATGGATTTCATTCCAGCTTCCCTTTCCTTTCGCCCCTGCTCCCGGCTCTGGCTGCCTGCAGCTGTTTATTTAAATAAAGTCCAGTAGGGAGAGCTCAGCTTGTGCCTGCTTTCCACAGGGATTTTCTGCACCACTGCCATGAAGAGCAGCACAGAATCATGGAATCATGGAATCCCAGGATGGCTTGGGTGGGAAGCGACCTTCAAGATCATCTCATTCCCCTGCCATGGGCAGGGACACCTTGCACTATTCCAGGGTTGTTCCAAGCCTCACCTGGCCTTGGACACCTCCAATGTATACAGTGCCAGTTTGTCTGGAGACTGAAAGCCTCGGTCACTGCTCAGGATGGACTGGCAGTGCCTTGGACCTCCATCCAAGAGGATTCCCTGCAGCTCCTGCCTGCTTCACTGCACCCAGAACATTCCCTGGCTGACAGGAGGCCTTGGCACTGCCCAGCAGACCAGGCAAAGCCACCAGGTAAAGGCAGTGGTGGTGACAGAATCCCTCCTGCCTTCCAGGAATTCCCAGACAGGAGGGAATGATGGCAGGAGCAGCAGGATGACCCTGTGGGGATGGAGATCTGATTCCATCCTCGGCATCCCAGGCCTGGGGCTCCAAGGAAGAGCCAGGCTCTGGTTCAAAGGCCAAACCCCCCCAGGTGAGCTGGGAAGCTTCCCTTAACTTGACGAGACAGCCCCACATTTGTGTCACGTTCCCGCCTGCTTTAATTGCTCCAGCACGGCTGCTTTTCCACGGAGCCCGGAGCCAGTGCAGAGCTCAGAGATTCCCCAGGAATGACATGCCTGGACAGAACACCCTGCAGCTCCCAATTGTCCCATGGCTCCATCCCTGCCCCTCTGGAGCGCAGGGATGTCCATACCCAGGCAGAGCCACTGGAGCACCGGTGTTACCACATTTCCCAAGGAACAAAGCTGGGAGAATGGGAGTTCCCAGGCAATGTTTTCCCTCCTTCCAGGTTTAATTCTTCTTGTTGGAGATGTTTTATCCACACACGGCAGCGGCAGCAGCAGGGAAATAGCTGAACAAAGAGGCTCCTTTTCTCACTCCCTGTTATCAGTGAGTCTCAGGAATGCAGCTGGATTGGAGCCCTGGGAATGCCTCAGGTGAAGAGTTGGCTGGAGTGGGCTCAGGAGCTGGGGGAGCGCTCAGGACACATTAAACCAGTGACACCCTGCTCAGCTCCTTCCAAAAGCAGGGAATTTTCTCCTCCTGTGCTCAGGAGAAGTGGGTTTTTCCTGGCATCAAGGTTGTTGATCCCTGTGATGCCCTGGGGTTGATTCCGGGGTTGTCACTGGGGCAGTGACGCCTTCCACTGGATCAGTTTGATCCAAGTCTTGTCCAGCCTGGCCTTGAGCATTCCCAGAATGCCAATTCCAGCTCCAATCCTTGCCACAGCTCCTGCCCCCCAGGTCCAGGTATTGCACTGCGCGGATCCACGAGGCACCAGCCAAAAACCTTCCAAGCTTGTAGTTGTGGGAAATTTTCCCTCAAAATCCTCCCTCAGGAAATGCTGTGTAAGCCCCAGAGCCAGCTCCACACCAGGGATGTGCTTTAGGGAATCTCAGTGGATGAGGTTGAGAGGGTCCATCCTGCTGGCAGGGGACCACCACTCTGGGTGGCTCCTCCTGGAGAATAAGATCCAAATTCATTACAAGAGCGAGGATGGATTCAACCCCAAAATAAAACCAAAGGAAAATGAGTTGTTTTGTCCTTTAGAGTAATGTCTAAACCACCCATGTTGAGGATCCCACGTGGCTGGTGGGTTCTGTGGTGTCAGGAATGTCACGGAGGGGATGGATGGGCTGAGCAGGCACAGGCACCTCAAAGACCATCCCATTCCATGGGCAGGGACACCTCCCATAGCCCAGGCTGCCCCAAGCCCTGTCCAGCCTGGCCTTGGCCATGTTCAGGGATGAGGAGTCCCCAGTGAAAGATCACATCAAGGCCCTGAGGGAAGCAAAGGCTCCTTTGTGCCTCCCTATCCCCCATTTTTCTGTGTCACCCTTGCAGAGCCTCCTCCAGTTATCCTGGTGATCCCAAAACTGCTGATCCCATGCATCCCAGCTGCTCTCCCCTGGTGACAGGGAACACATCACTGCCCTCCCAGCCCAGCTGCAAAAGCTCCAGCCTGACAAACGTGTGCAGAAAGCATTTTGGACCAGGATCCATATCCAGGGCCGTGGCAGACGGAGGAGGGGGAATGGAAGGACCTCTTGGCTGGAGATAAGGAGCCACAGGAAGCCTGTGAGCACAAAAAGCTGTGAGCCCCCGAAATTCCCGAGGGGAGAGCAGCGCCACAAAATAATTGCTGAAAGAATGCAGCTTGATTGCAGCCAGCAGGGAGAGCCTCCAATCCCGCCTGGAATGAAAGCCCGGGGTGATGGCTCCAGGGGAAGAGGAGTTATCAGCCTGGGAGCAGTGATTTATTCCATGAAGGGGATTAAGAGTCCAAAAGTTAATGGACCTAATGGAAAACAGGATGGCTGAGGGTTCCAGAGAGGGGGGTGCGGGTGGGAGAGGGGCATGTGGAACTTGGAGGCAGTGCCAGGGAGCACCCAAAGGTCCTCAGAGCCCACCCAGGGCTTTCTGCAGCCTTTGGGCTGGGAGAGGCAGCAAAGAGTCCTGCAGGGATGCAGCCAGGTAAGAACCATCTCCTGCAGTCAGGAGCTGCAGCTCTGGGCTCCCACTGGCATCAGCAGGACGTGCCTGCTGGGCAGCTTTCATGGAAACACGGAATTTGGGTGGAAGGAACATTTGAAGGCCACCAGTCCAACCCCTGCCAAGCGCAGGGACACCTTCTGCTATCCCAAACCCCATCCAAGCTGGCCTTGGACGCTTCCAGGGAAGGGGCAGCCACAGCTTCCCTGGGAACCTTTTGGGAGAGAATCTGTGGACGCTCCCACTCTCTGCTCTGCTCTGCTCCTTCACCCCTCCACGGACTGGCAGCAAAGCCCAAATCCTGTGCCAGCTCATCCCACCGAGGCTGGGGAGTGCTGCCAGCCATTCAGCCAACATTCCCGAGCTGCTCATCCCTCCCTCCCTCCTCCATTCATCCCTGCTCTCCTGCCAGGTGCCTCGCCAGGGAGGGAGGGGATCCTGTCACCCGCTAACAAAAATCCTGTGCAAATCACATTCCAATAAAAGGCCCTGGTCATTTTTAGTGTTTATTGAAGTGGTTTCTCTTTAGTTCTTTTTCTTTCGGGCTCGTTGAGAATTTTGGAGCGCAGCTGCCAAAACTGAAATGTTTGACCGGTCCCAGTGATGCTTCTGTTGGCCTCTTTCCCTTCCTTTCTCTCTCCCTGTGCTCCAAAGGCTCTGGCTCAGGCTCTGCTGTCTCCACGTCACCTCAGCTCATTCTTCCCCCGCATCCTCTGCATCCCTCTGGCTCCTCTCAGCTCCTTGGCTGCCCCTGGCGCAGCCCCTGAGCTTCACCTGCATACTCAGGTGCTTCAGGATGTGAGGATTTTCCCCTTTGGATGCTTTCTCCACACAAATCTGTCTGTCCTGAGGGCATCTTCCTTAAAACTCCACACCCAAAATGATATCCCTTCTCCCTGCCCAGCCCCTGGGTTCTTCTGTTCCTCCAGTGGGGGTGGAACAGGGGCTGGGAGCCCTTTGCCACCCCAAAGTGAGGGAGAGGACAACATCCCACACTTGGGTACAGCTCCCAAGAAAGGAGCAGAGGGGATCAAGCAGCCAGGTTTTCCACTGGGAGCGGTGGGACAAGTGTTCCAAACCTGAGATCCTCAGAGGAAAACGAGCAGGGAGGGCCAGGGAAGGAAGGGATTGTGGAGAAAAAAAAAAAAAAGCTGTTTCCCACTTTCTGGGAAATACAGAGTCCAAAATCCAAGGCGTGCTCACCTGGCAGGGACATCAACTCAGGTAGTGCCAAAGGGATCCAGAGTCCCCTTCTCCTGCCTCTTCCAGCACATTCCCTGTGATCCCTGGGGTCTCCTGGATAACCCTGTTGCTCTCCTGCTTCCCATCAGGACATTCCAGACCATGCTGGATCCGTGCCTTTTTGCCCATTTTACAGGGGACACAACTGAGGCTGGACCAACAAAATGCACCCAGAGCCTTTTCCCTGAGCCTCCATGCCCACCCCTGCCCCATGGCGGTCTGTCCTTGTCCCCGTGCCACACGGCTCCTCAGGGATGCAGGGATGCAGGAGGACAGCGCATCCCGCCACGCCCAGCCCGGCTCCTTCCCACTTCATTGTCAGCGTGCGCTGCATCCACACCCCGTCTGCTCCGCCGGAATTCACGCCGGGAGCCGGGGCTGTTGCCGTGTTTAATCCGCTAATGGCATTAATTCCCGATTAAATTAACCAGTGCAAATATGCTGCCGGTTTGGTTGGGAAGGAGGGGGTTGTGCCTCTCCCTCCCCCACCCTTTTATGCTGGAAAAGACACTGGAGCATTTGTTAGAGGAGAGAGGTGGGGGAAAATCCCACAAAGAATCGCAGCATTTATGTAGATACAGAAAAAAAAATAATAAATGGCAGATTATTTTTCAAAAAAAAAAAAAAAAAAAAAACACCCCAAAGAAAACTCGCCTTTTTCTTGCAAACAAGCTGCCTTCCCTCTGGGAAGCGGCTTCCAGCGCTCAGCCCCAGCCTGCTGGGAAGACAAAAGGCTCTCTCGGCGGGGCAGCGGCCGGGAACGCCGGGATAAGGCCGGGACAACGCCGGGACAACGCCGGGAGCGCGGCGAGGCTGCGGGGCTGCAGCCCCCGGTGCTGCCCGAGCCCAGCTCACATTTCAAAGCTCTTGGTTTTTCCATTGAATGTCCTTTCCCCCCTCTTTTTCTTTTTTTTTTTTTTCTTTTTTTTTCTTTCTTTTTTTCTTTTTTTTTTTTTTAATGCTTCAATGTATTCAAACCAGAGTTATGATCAAAATCCGACGCAGGGCTGCAAGCGGGGGGTTGAGTTGCATTTTGGCACAGATGGGGCTCATCCCTTCTGCAGGAGGCTCCTTGCCAAAAGACATCTTGTAGTGGAAGGAATTCAAAAAATCAGGGATTTTGCATATTATGGAGCTTTATTTGTCCCGTCGAGGGAGGTGAGAGGAAGCGTGAAGTGTTTGAGTGTAAAAAAAAAAAAATCTGGTGTGGGATTTACCTGTGACTGAGGCAGGTGAAAAGTGTTGGATGATGGATTCTTCCCAGTGAATGAAGAGACAAAGGGGAGTCTCTTCCCTGTCTGACACTTTGGGAGCAGCAGATTTTCAGGCAGGGGAGGTGAAGTAAAAAATCTGGTCTGGATCCGTGTGTTTGCTCCTGCTCGGATGAGAGCGTTTGTCCCTCCTCAGAGGACTCTGCGCTGGCATTTGGGGTGAGGATGATTCGGGACAAGCACTAAAGGAACCCTCCTGGTGGGAAACCATTCCCTGCTGCTGGAATTATTTGTTGGAGATCCCAGGTCACACTGAACTATCACCTACATTCCTCACCGCCTTCCAGAGCATTTTGTCCTCCTGTTTATTGTCTTTGACTCCTTTATCATCCCTTTTTGCTGCTCAAGCCCAGCGTGAGCTGAATCTTCCAAAGGGATTTTTGGACGAGGTGTCCCAGCCCTGCAGGAGACCAGCCCTCACACCCCCATTCCTTTGATTTTCCAGGAAAAGGTTATGGAGAGCTGCCTGAATCCAAGGCCGTGTGCCTGCATCACTCAGGCCGAGAGGGAGGACAGGGATTCCGTGCTCCTCGGTCACTGATTGAAACGATCCGATCCTAATCACATTTCCAAATGGGAGCTTTCAGAGGGAGCGCAGGCAAACGCATCCTGATGATTTGTTAATGTCGCTCCCAGACTCAGTCCCTAATTAACGGATTCATGGAAAGCACACACGGAGCAGGTTGCAGATGCCACACCAGGTGCCACGGGGTGATTTCATTCATTAGGAATTCCTGGTCAGTGTTCCCAAAGCTCTGCTGTCTCTGCCATCTGACTCAGCTCCATGTGCCATCGGTGGTGGGAGGTGTCACAACGGGCTGGTCCCCTCTCCTTGCCCATCCCGGGCTCCCTGCTCCTTGTGCCAACCGTGGGGATCCAGCTGTCCCTAAACTCTGCATCCCAAACCATCACCTGCACCCCAAATTTCATGTTATCTCCATGAGAAGAGCAGAGCCTCCCTGCCAAATCCCCGCAGCTCAGAGCTCCAGGGCTGATTACCTGCTCCTGCCCCAGGGAAAAGAATGGAAATCCAAGTGCAGCTTACACCAGGAATTCTCTGAACGGGACACAAGTGGCAGTTCTGGGCACACAAAAGAGGAAGTGTGACATTTCCAGCTCCTCGTGTCCCTGAGCAGCATGTGGAGAGGGGACAGATGGTGAGAGCTCAGAGCATCCCTGCTCCCACCCCGAGGTGATCCCTCCTGCTGGCACCTCCATCCCGAGGTGATCCCTCCTGCTGGCACCTCCATCCCCTGTGGATTCAGGCCATCAGGGAAGGGTCACCACAAGACCCTCTCCAAAGTCCTCCTGTGACACAGCCACCAAATGCTGGTTCCAAGGGCCCAGGGGAGGCTCAGGAAAGTTCATCCCAGCCGCAGCATTCATTGGATAACTTTTTCATGGGGATTTTCTTGCAGTTCTGTGTTAAAAGCGTGGCTTGAGACGCGGGAACAGAGGATCTGAATTCCTGGTTTGGGCAGCAGTCAAACTCAGATGAGGAATTTGGTTATCCCTGGGTGTCCAGACTACTGGAATTTATGGGAAAACTGCCCCTGAGCCGGGTGAAAGTCTGCCCCAGGACAGACAGACAGCCTGTGAGGATCATCCATGTGGGAGCTGAAATACAGGGAATCCACTTGGGCAGGTCCCAAACAAGGGAAGGTGAAGAAGAAAGGAGATAAGAGATCTGATAAGAGATCCCAGGCAATTCATTACTCCCGGTAATTGCCCTTTGTCATGCCTATTCCTTCCTTGTTGTGCCCGTTATGTGTGTTCCTCCCTTTTAAGTCCTTTATCATGTGTATTCCTCTTTTGTGCCCTTTATCCTACACATTCCTTTCTTTTTCCCCCATCTTTCACGTGTGTTCCTCCACTTCTTCAGAGGAAGAGGAATTCCAAAGGTTTGCAGCAGAGAGCACTGGATTGAGGGATGTGCCCCGAGTAAGGCAGCTCAGCAAGAACAGGGAGGCACAGGGAAAAGGTTTGGAAGAGGTTTGAGAGGGCACCTGTGCCACCCCTTCTCTTCCCAGAGCTGCTGCGAGAATGGGGAAGGAACCACAGAATATTTTGGGTTGGAAAGGACCTTTCAAGGCCATCTGGTCCAAACCCTTCAGCCAGAGTTGGTTGCTCCAAGCCCTGCCCAACCTGGCCTTGAGCACTTCCAGGGATGGGGCTTCTACCTCAGGAAGGAAAAAGCAGGGAGAAGGAAAGGGGAGTTTTTTTCCAGGGAAGTCTTCCAAAAAACCTGCTCCCTGCCAGGACTCTGTGCATTCCAGCCTGGCTGTGCAATAAAAACGGGCTGGCAATAGGCAAGTGGAAGGAGCTGCTCCAATGCATGGGTGCTAAAGGCTTTGGGAATGCATTCCTGTTGAAGTGCCAGAGGATGTGGGCAGAGGGTGGGAGCGGGAGCAGCGATGGAGGGAGCGCAGCCGTGGGAGCACATCCTGCATGCTTGAGTTCCCAGCTGGGATTGAATTCCCCAAGTCCTTTCCTGAAGACTTAATTTGGGTTCATCCAACCCACTTCACCCTCAGCTCATCCTGCAGGGAGGCAGGCAAGCATCTGAGTCCAGGGAATTCCGTGGTATCCGGAATGGAAAGCCTGGGGGGCAAATGTCACAAGCAGCATTGCTCTTGGCTTTCTTTTCCTGGAACAAGAGAAATGGAGAAGAAACAAGGAAGTCATCCCAGAAACTCAGTTTGGGTTGGAAGAAACCTGGTTCCATGCCCCTGCATGGGTAGGGCCACCTTCCACACGACAATGAGAAGAAGTCAGTCTTCAGGAAATGGCATCTTTGGCAGATCCCAGCAACGGTGGAACTTGAAGTGAGTTCCCAAAAACCCCCGAGCAGAAAATGCCATGACACATGAGCTGGGGGTTTGTCCTCTTGCTGAGTCCATGGAATAGAGGACAATTTAATTCCTGCTGTGATAAATAGGATTGGAGAGGGATATTGGAGGCATTTATTTCACATGGCAGCAGATTGTGTAAAGATGCTTTGCTCAACATCCTGCTCCAGTCAGGCTCATCAGCACCTTCAATTAAGATCCTCCATGGATGAGGGGTCACTGGATACACTCCCAAACCTGGAGCTGCAGGATATCTCTCTTGTGCTTTCCCATTCCCATTCTAGCCAAGGAGATCAGCTCCGTAAAACATTCATGAGCAGCTTTAAGAGAATGAAAAATTAAACAACCTTTGCTCTAAGGTATGAAATATTTACCATGCTGCTCCAAGCTAATTGCAGACGAAAACGAGTGGAGCCAGGAGCAGCAGCTCCAGAATCTGATGGCTCCAGCCCAGCCTTGGGATGGATCCTCTGTCTGATGGATGGGGAGAGGGGTGGTGGGGTTAGAAACCACCATTCTTTGGGGTTTTCCTCTCCACAGAATCATTCATGTCGGAAAACACCTCCAAGATCAAGTCCAAACTTTGAGCAAAGGTCACAGCTCCCAGGGGTGGCAGCATTCCCAGGAGCAGCACCAGAATCCCATGGCTTGGGCCAGGTTCCTCTGCCTGATGGGTGGGGAGAGCAGTGGTGGGAAGAGAAACCACCACTCTTCGGGGTTTTTCTCACCATAGACTCATCAGTGTTGGATAACACCTCCAAGATTGAGTCTAACCTTTGAGCTAAGGTCACCATTCCTAGGGATGGAGGTTTCCTGGGAGCAGGGAATGCTGCCAGTCCAGCTCAGGATGATGGGCACTGCCACAGCAGAGTGTGCCCAGCGAATGTTCCCCAACCTGGATTCTCATCCTACTTCATCTCTTCTCCTCCTCATCCCTGTTGCATCCCTGAAAAGCCCTGATGGAAAATGGAGCTGGCTGAACGAGTCGGAGCAAATGATAGATGGGATAAATTAAGCCTCCAATTCTGGTCGCTCTCATCATCGCAATTTCCTCCAGCTTTTCTTGTTTTTGGGAAGTGTTTAAACACCCGGAGCGGGAGACTTGTCTGCCGGCTTTTTTCTTGGCTGATTGCAAACATCTCGCTGAGGGTGCTCGGCGCTCCAGCTGTGTTTGAGCAGGAATCACGAGGGATGGGATCAGAGGGATGGAATCAGTCACCTGGTGCTGACGGAGCAACCCCAATCCAGGCAGAGCCCCACACCAGCCTCAGCCCCCATTCAGAGCAGGGACCACAAAATGCTTCCTTGGAGACAGGGAAAGAGCAAACACACAAATGTTTGCCAAAAGTGAGTGGTACATGAGTGGGATGTGTCCGGAGATAAGGAATTGGCTTTTCCCACAATCCCTTTTCCTCCCAAAACCAGGCGTGCCTGTCTCCACCAGCCCTCTGCCCCAGCAGATCCAAAAATCCCAGTTTTCATCACCAAGGATAAACCTCTTGGTCCTTTGGAGCATGAAAAGGTCATGTTGTTCCCTGGAGCTGCAGCGGGATCCGAGCGAGCTGAACCACGGAGAAAGAGAGAAACAAACAACAGGCGAGGAAAGGATCCCTTCCTTCCATTATTGTGGGATTTATCTTCCCAATATACAGAGAGTGTTGCCTGGCAACCCTGGCGCTCCCGACCTCTTCCATTTCCCCCCAGCACAGCCCAAACCAGCCCGATCCACACGGAGCCCTCTCCAGCACAATCAGATTTACAGGGGAGTCCTCTGGCAGCATGGGGCTCATCTTTCCATCTCCAGCCCTTTCTGTCTTCTCCCAGGTAGAAAACACCTTCCAGGGCAGCTGATGGTTGGTCTGGAGGAAGGACCATCATGGATTCTCCCATGGAGCATCTCCATGCTGGAGAACCTAGCTGTGAGGCTGAGCTTCTCCTGGAGCTCCCCAGCCAACCCCAAATGGCATCTGCGCCTTCAAACAAACCCATCCCATCCTAAAAACTCATGGACACTTCCAGGAGAAGTCTTGACCCACTGATGGTCAGTGGATGTCCACTCAGAGCTGTTCCCAAAGGTCTCCAGGCACCTTCCAACACATCCATCCTTTGGTGGAAGACCCAGAGACAACTTTCAAGCAGAAGCCATTGATGGTGCATCCATGGCTGTTCATCCAGGCTCTTCCCTGCTTAAAGCTCCCCTCAGCACTTGGCAGAGGTGCTCCAGGACATTTCCAGTGCTTTTGCAGAGCCATGGAGCAAGGACAGGGACCTTTCCAACAACCCAGAGCCTCATGAAACCGGTGGGTTTTCTTTTGTGGATTCATCCAGGATTCTCCACAATTGCAGGTGCTTCATTTGCATCCTCCCATCCTTCATTCCTGCCTTTCATTCCCTAAAATCCTTTCAGACTGCTCCCAGCTGCTGAGGAACATCTCTCTCCCAACTCAGAGGAGTCCCAGAGGGCACGATCCATGCTGAGACAGGATCCAGCCCAGGAACACTGAATGGGAGTTTGGACAAACTTAGAGGGAGAGAGAAACGAAAATTCCCCATCTTATCTGCAGCTGCCTTAACTTTGAAACTCTCTTTTCAAATCCCTCACATCTCAGTGACACCCAGGGATGGGCTTGAATGGGATCTCCCCCCCCCGTGTCCCATTGCCCACCAAGCCCTCCCGGCCCTTTCCCGGTGTATCCGCCGTTGCCAGGGTTACTATCTGTCCAGCGGGATGGGAGCCGCTCCTGTTCCCCTGACAATAGCAGCTCCTGAAACTTTATTCCTGCCTGGGGACAGCATTAATCACTCACCATGGGCTCGGAGCGGGGGCTCTGCTACAGGGGGGGTCACCCTCCCACCCAGGGAGAGCCTGCACGAAACTGCTGAGGTTGTGGAAAGCTTTCCCACCACTGCCCCATCCTGGGATTTCAAATGTAAGACAAAACTACCTGGGGTGACAGTGGAAGGAACTGGACACTCAATGTCACCCTCTGAGACGAGGGTCCAGCCTGAGAATGTCGGGCAGAAATCATTTGATAACTGCAAGGTCACACCAGCAATGCTGCAGTGCTGCTGGAGAGGCTCTGCCTCCCGTGCCTTGGAGAGGGGAAGTGAGATGAGGAAAAAGAAGGAGGGGATTTCCAACTCCTGTTTTCCCAGGCAAAGAGCTTCCAAAAGCCAACAGGTGATTTGTGCACACTCCTGCAGCTGCATCTCTCCTGTTGGGTGGGAGTGGGAGATGCTCCGTGCTCCCAGTGCTCCCAGTGCTCCCAGTGCTCCTCAGGCTCAGAATGGAATCATGGAATGGTTTGGGTTGGAAAGGACCATAAAGCCCACCCTGTCCCACCCCCTGCCATGGGCAAGGACACCTTCCACCAGACCAAGCTGCTCCAAGCCTCGTCCAGCCTGTCCTTGGACGCTTCCAGAGATGGGGCAGCCACAGCTCCTCTGGGAATCCTGAGGCACCTCCCTCGCAGGGCAGAATTCCTTCCCAACCTCCCCTCTAAACTCTCTGTCGGTCTGAAATGACTTCACTTCAGAAGAGCTGCAGGTCTCTGCTTTTCCCTTCCCTTCCCTAATTTTGGCTCCCGGCAAGGTGCAGGCAGAGCCCTCGCAGCCCCCAGCGCTGAGCTGGGAGGGGAAGGAGGCCGGGGAGGAGCGGGCGTGGTGCTGGTGGAGACACGGAGCTTGCACGGGCACTATGGAGACGGGCATTGTGTGCATTCCTGAATAGACCGGCAGGAAAAAAAAGAAAAAAAAAAAAAAAAAAAAAAAAGACTTCAACAGTATCAGAGCCAGGATCCCGCCCGGCTCCGGCAGAGCCGAGCGACTGCTGCACTCGTGAACTTGAAGGGTGGGCTGTGGAAAGCGGGGAGAGGTGGGGAGGGAGGCAGGCAGAGAATTCAGGTGAAAAAAGGTTAAGTGCAGCCAGAGATCGAAGTGAGGCAGAGTCGCCCATGAGAGCAAAGCAAACAGTTCAGCGGTTCAGCGCAGGGAAACCCGAGCCAAGGCCATTCACTGCACAAACCCCGAGACAGGCGATGCCCCCTCCCCTCCCGCTCCATGGGATCTGGCAAGGACAGTGCTGGCTCCGAGTTCATAAATTCTTCAGCAGAAAATACTTAGATACTTCATCAAGGGCTCCTCTGTTACTCCAGAACAAGTTTACATTATTAGAGGGGGGAAAAAAAATAAAAAAAAAAAAGCAGAAAAAACAGCAACCCCTCAACCAAACAAAAAGGGTCCTAAATAAAGAGATAAAGCAGCATGACAGGACAGCAGTAATGGCTTTCAGGTGTATGTTCTGCATAAGATTTCCAGGCAGTTGGTTTAGTTAATGGATTCCCTTAATCTTTCAGCTGTCAGGGTGCAATCTATAGTCTACTGTTTCTTCCACCCCGTATTTATAGGGACAAATTCAAACTTGTATAAACAGACAGGAGTATCTATTGTTGTGCAAGAGGAGGACACAAAGGCAGCTTGTCACTGATCCATCACAGCTGTCTGCGGGCCGAGCCGCGAGAAGCCGGCAGCGCGGGGGAAACGCGAACCGGGAGCCGGCCAGGATCCGGAGGTGTTGGGAGTGTGGGAACCGGGGGAGGTGGGCACGGCCCCCTCGCCACCGAGGCTTCAGCTGCTCCTCGAGGCTCTTTGGGATGCCGGGAGTGTCAGCAAAGCCCGGCAGGTCTGGGGGAGAGAGCAGAACAGTAATTCAAAATGAGGGGCTGTCGCCGAGATTGAGATTTCCGAGTTGGTTTGTAACCAAGTCGGGAAGGGGGAAGATGGGGAGAAAAGGGTGGTGAAAGGATGATGGAAATGAGATGTTCTTGGGCAGAGAACATGTCTGGGGAGCAGCAGCTCAGTTAAAATCTGTCTGTCCTGCTCCGTGAGCAAAAATTCCTCATGTTGGTGGAACTGGGGGACATCTTTGGTAACTGACAGGGTGAGAAGAGCCAGGAAGCTGCAATGGCTGGAGGTTGGCTGCCAGGGCAGCCTGGCTCCAATGGGAAGCACTTCCCAGGCTTGGCTACCCCATTCCTGTCCCCATTGCAGCCCTCTGTGTCAGTCTCCCCAGGGTCAGTGCACATGGACACGGCTCCTCGGGACCCCCAGAGCAGGAAAACGTCCCCCAAACCCAGGGAGAGGGAACAGTGGGAAGATGAGGAACAGGACTGGACAATGGGGTCCCCAAATCAGAGGGAGGATGTGGGTGAAGCCCTAGTGGTCCCCAGGGGAAGGAGGGAGGGGGAGCTGCTGTGTCCCCACTGCCAGCAGATCCCAAGGGGTGCAGGAGGCACAGCCAAGGCTGGAGAGAGCAGGAGAGGTGGTGAGGCCGTGGCAGTACTTTGGCTCTTTAAATATCTCTTCGGAAAAGCTTGTTTTTCCTTGGGTAACTCCAGCAAAGCTCTCCCAGCACCAGCAGAACACAAACAATCAATAACAATGCAAGAAGTCCCTGCTGTCCCCACTGAACCCCATCCACTGAAGGGTCCTGCCTTGAGATGTTTATTGGGAAAGTGCAGAACAAGGAAAATTGGGACAAACTCCTTGTGCTGGC